>JAEBDU010013042.1:89041-140829 GCA_016802625.1 Heliconius numata
AAATATTTGTTTAATGTAAATATTCAAATAACAAATCGTATTATCTATTCGCCTACGCAAAAATTACGGATCTCTAACCTTTTACTTCCTCTAGCTCAGATAATGATTATTTTATATTATGTTTAAAACGATTTAGCAGCTTAGAATCATTTTAGTTGGTGGTTTTTTTATCATATTTATAGTAATAATGAAATATAAGATTATAAGACTTTTTACGCTATTACTTTGTATTAATATAAAGGTAGCATTATCACTTTATAGCAAAAATTGGAATAATAACTATGAGAAAAATAAATGCCCTAAACTATATCCCAAAAATTTCGATAACCATATGCCAGTAGGTAAGTGCAATTATGATGGTTTTTTAAATTAATTTACGACTTATTTATTTGATTTGCGTTAAGGATAACGTAAGAAAACAATGTCACACTACATAAATTAAATATAAAGTAATTTATGATTTATTACATAAAAAAATAATACTTATTTTTAGGTAACTTAACTGCTGGTAACTTTACTGAAAAAACTGATTTAAAGGGTCTAAGACAATGTGTAATGGCATGTTGCCTCGCTGATTCCTGCAATATTGTATTCATTGTGGAATCTAGATGTTTCCATGTAGAATGTGCCAGTGATGAACTATGCTTACCACTGCCAAGGGTAGGTGAAAGGAAATGGGAGACACATGTTTCAATGATTCTTGTTAAGCCTGTTTTGCCTAATGGTAAGTGTATGTTCTAAATTCTATTATCTACAAGGCCATTTTGGTGCACTACTTGTTAATATGTCAGTTACGGGTTTGATTCTCAATCTAAGTAATGAAATTTTATCACTTAGTTACTCTGGTAAGAAAGGAGAGCCAAGCATTGAGTTGTGCTACTCAACTTTGCAAGTTTTGAAACTTTTTATGGAACTTGGTAAATAGAATGACTAGGTTTCCTCTGTCTTTCTTGTTAAGGCTAAAAATATTCTAAATTTTGATACCACTTTTATCAACAAAACTAACAATAATTTAATAAATAAATAAATATTTTTTTTAAATAAACTCAACCTAATACATATTATGTTTTTGATCATATTAAATCAAAACATAAATAGTTTAGATGGGATTTTTTTCAGCTTTATGCTGTTGCTTGCATAGGTTTAGGACACTCTGTTGCCCATTAATTCTTTAGATATACTGTGTTGAATGGTGAAACTTCATGCAAATGCAAGTTTTGTTACAATTTTATAAGATTATTAAGATTTAAAAGAAGATGAATTGTCTGTGTTTAGACAATGTTAATTCCATAAATCATATTCTACATTGCATCTTTTAAAATTATATTTAAAATCTCTCTTCATTGTAAGATTATTAACATATTTAAGATTATCTTTACATTTACTTACATTTACAAGTTATAAGTAAATAACATTTGTTATTATTATCTTAATTTTACTAAACAATGTTAATTATACCAAGAAATATTAATATCTTCTTAGTTTCATGTTCATAATATATCAAAGTAGGTAGAGAAAAACTAGTGTTAAAAAATGGGTTGCTCTCTGCCAAAATTCAGATCTCAATGGTGTTATTTGTCTATTAAAGTAGAATAATGGAAATAATTCTTGCTCTTTGCTCCCCTGTACCACAATGGCCATTTTGTTCCTTTTAATAGTAAAAATAATTACATTTGTTTAGCTTTCATAAAGCCTTTAAATATATTTTAACTATAATGTCCAATGCAAATAATTAAAATATATTTTTCAGAAATTTGGTCAGAAATTTTGGATCAGTCAAATTTTAGAGAATTGAACAATAACTTTTCACCTGAAGAAGAGACAATATATTCTTATGCAAACCATCACAATGATTTACCTGATGATGATGAATCAAATTTTCTGACGCATTTTATTAACAACTTGCCTAGTATGGACGATGAGGAGCAGCAAAGTTATGATAAATATACTGATAGCACTGATAATGAGATGATGTTAGCGTCAAGATTTCTTGAGAAAAATTCATGTGAGGTTGGGGCTGATGATTGTCCTTTTAATGCGGAATGTATACCTCTAGGATTGAAAACACGAAATGGTATTTGCAAATGTATACTAGGCACTGAAGAAAACACCCAAGGTGCATGTGTCCCGAGAAGACCGTTTTCCAAAGGCCCTACTATGCCTGTTGAATCTATGAAAAAAAATAGTGATTTAGTCTCAGATACAAAATCAGATGAATTGAATATAGATAAACCTCTTCCAACACAAAACTTGACTGTTTCAATCTCGTCTAAAGAGGTATGTTTTTTTTAGGTTCACACCATATCCCACATATAGCAGAGTAGATATAGGGAATCCCATTAAGAGACTTCCGATACCCACTTTCCGCCGAATTCCGCTGCCTTCTGCTGAACAAGGAAATGTATATATTAAATATTTTGTTCCGTCAAGTTGAGATTAAACCCACAAATTTCGTGAACGAATAGTTTATTATTTTGGATATCTGATAGTTTCAATTATGGAGCTCCATAGCTGACTATAAATGCATATTTTTTAATTGTTACATAGGTACAACTTCCTGACAATGAAGTAACCTTAGCTGCATATACTATTCCTGATGAGAAATCAACAATGAGTCATTATAATTATGCTTGGACTCTTGTGGATCAGCCAAAGGGTGGATTTACAGGTATAACAAAAAATAAACGAAATATGTAATTTATATGAAATTCATATGGAATGTTTTATTATATTTATAATCATAAATATGATAACAGTTTAATATTTATCCTAATATTTGATAATGACTTATCAATATTAGAGGCCAGTCGTGGCGCAGGGGCGCAAGGTGTGACTGTAAATGCGACTGGTTGTGGGTTCGATCCCCACTCAAGGTATTAAAATATTCACTTAAATTTATATTTCCATTTCTTCGCTCTGGTGTCGTGCGTTGCAAAGCAAAGTGTGGCGTTAAGTTCCGCTACTCAACACGCAAATACTCCAAAATTCGTCGGAAAGTGGGGAACGGAGTGTCCTAGGTTCTCTCTGCCTACCCTGCTGTGTGCGGGATACAGCGTGAAGCTAATTTATTTTATTTATTTATGACATCAATATAGTGCTTATATAAACTATTTAAAAAAACAATCTCAAATATATCTAATGTCACTTGTCAGCCAAAAAAACCTGCTAATAAGAACAAAATGAAATTACATTGTCTGAAAATAATTTACTTCAGCAGCTCAAACTTTTTCCCACTTTGTCTCCTTACCGAGAAAATGAAACTAATTTATTCTCCCAAGTGTAAATCGAACCTACAACCATCGCGTTCACAAGCAAACGCTGTCCCACTGCTTCACAACCGCCTCACCATTATCTAATAACATTTAAGGTAACATGATTCAAAATGGCGGTACGATGACATTGAAAGACCTCACCGAAGGCCAATATCGATTTAAAGTGACAGTAAACGGGACAACTTCGTATGGCGAGGCGTTCGCAAACGTAACAGTGTTGCCGCCAAAGAGAATCAACACTCCACCTTTAGTTGTGATCACGCCGCAATCTCAAACTGTTAAATTACCTAATTCTGGTGCAGTCTTGGATGGCAGTGCAAGTAAAGTATGTATACTTTGTATGTATATTTTTTGTCGAGTGAAAGGTAATATAGAATGTACTGTGGCTATTATAGACTTATTAAGTGTATTGTGTAATTAAAATCGTAGATAAAAAAATATTTATTTTTATATTTTCTCAAATGTCTTTGCTATGTACATACATCATTAAAAAAACCATTCCATGAAAATTGTAATATTTTAATCGTAAAGTGAGAATTTTAAAAGTAGCAAGCCTATGATTTGCCAACAGTTTTATTGTAGAAGTCTAAAAATACTCTAGTTAAATACCAAAAAAAATACTTAATATTTTAAGGATGACGATGCAATAATATCTTGGCATTGGGAACTTTCTGCGGGTCCTATCGGATACCAACCACCTTTAGAAGACAGACCTACGTTAGTACTAAAAGATCTAAAACAACCAGGAAATTATACATTTAAACTTACAGTAGAAGACTCTGATCATGTGAAAAACTCTACTACTGCCAATATAACTGTACTAAATCACACTGACTACCCTCCGGAAGCAAATGCTGGTAAAATTCTTAATTTCATATTTAGCAATATCTAAATATTCTTTATTAAATAAGGTAATTACAAGCACTTTGGATCCATCATTCAAGTGTCAGTAGTGTCAGTCCTACAGGAAACTACCACCGACGAGAAAGGTAATTCTTGGATCGCCAAAATAAAGAACAACAACAACAAGGTAATTCTACTTAGAAGAGTTGGCGAGAAGCTTAGCAGCTGCTCTTTTTTTAAACATACTCTTACAATTAATCACTAATATCATTAGGTTCCCGAGTGAGCATCAACTACGACTGTAAACGCGACAGGTTGTGGGTTCGCTTCCCACTCGAGGAAAATATTTAATACTAGCGGACGCGCGCAGCTTCGCTTGCGTATTTAGGGGGAATTCTAATAACCCATGAAACATGTGTACAATGAAATATTTTTAAGAGTCTAAATATCAAATTTTATAAAAATCGGTGGCGATTTAAGAATTTTTCCATACAAACTTTGAACCCCTATTTCACCCCTTCAGGGTTAAAATTTTTCAAAATCCTTTCTTAGTGGATGTCCAGATTACGAAAGTAAACATCTGTCCAAACTTCACGTTTCTACCATCAGCGGTTACGGCTGTGCGTGCGTCTTACCTCAGTCAGTGAGGACAAGTCCTTTTATATATATAGATATTTGTTCAATGGAAACTGGTTTCCATTTTTCTGCTATTGCTCTGCTCTTGCCTAGCTCTGGAGCTAGGAAATAAATTTGATATCATTATAATTAATTTATTACAGGTCAAGACGTTATAATATATTTACCGAATAACAACCTAACCCTAAACGGTAGTCTTTCTACTGACGATCATGAAATTACATCGTGGGAATGGACGAAATCTGCTGAAGATGAAAATAAAGCTGTTGATATGCAAAATACACATTCACCATACTTGCAAGTACGTTTTTTATTAATTTTATAATTCGTGTAGTCCTGTTCTGTTCTGTATATTTATTGTATAAGAGTACTTTATTATAGCGTAAGTTTTAAATATACAAAATGACGTTAATATATTGAATATGTGTGAAACGTTAGAATTCCAAGAAATACGATAATTTTTCATATTTACATTTTAGATAACATTTACAAGGACACTTTCGACTCATTATCTCTCTATATAATAAAAATATATTAAGTGACTAATTGATGTTTGCAAATAAATAAAATATATTTGTGAAGGGATAATGTTTTTTAGCGCGTATCTCTATTCATAAAATTCTTGTCGGGCTATATTAATAACAAGCAATTCCCTAGCTATCTAACCTGTCGGAGGGCGTGTACACGTTCGTGCTGAAGGTGACGGATTCGTCGGGACAGACGTCGACGGCGGACGTGCACGTGTTCGTGAAGCCGCCCACCAACACGCCGCCCGTGGCCGACGCGGGCGCTGACGCCGTAAGTTTACTTATTGCTATAGATATTATTATTTTATTTTATATCTCTGTAAAACTATTAGAGAGTTATTATCCTATATCTTATAAAACAAAGTCGCTTTTCGTGTCTGTCTGAACTTTCTAACTCTTCTTCTTCTAAACCACCCAACGGATTTTTATGCGGTTTTCACCATTAGGTCGAGTATTTCTCAGGGAAGGTTTATATATAGTTTATTATTTGTACATTCTTATGTAAATTAACATAAATACGATAAATGTGTCTAAAGTCCTACCCGTTGAGACACTTTCGCGCATGCGCTGCTTTAATGGTAAGTACTACATGAAAATAATGTAGTGGAGTATTATTCCTCTTAATAAGATCTACAAAAAAGTCCGCGAGAGCATATTTTTATCTTTTAAGGATAACGTGGAGTGATCATATTTCTGTCTAAAAATAGTAATTTCAATATATTTTTTATTGTGAGGGATATTTTTCCATAATGGTATTAATCCTTATCCTTTAAAATACTTTATTAATTTTCTACGTTAAACGAAGACAAAATTTGCTTTTACACTATTTCGAAATTGCGAATAGTTTTAGAGAAAAACGCATTTAATTGTTGACACATCCCGCCGTTGACACATCAGCTGTATGTTACTCAAGTTTCACCTATCCCTTACTCTCAGCATATAAATAAGTATATTAGTTACGTTGGCCATTTAATGTAGATCAAAACTGTCTTTTACTGTTTTTCATCTTAATAAGTACTTTAGAAGTTGTTACAATATCAAAACATCCTTGCTGCGAAACGCGTGCCGCGACGTTTTGCTTATACAAGCGCGTCATGAGCAGTCATCGGTGGTTCAGTGGTAGAATGCTCGCCTGCCACGCGGGCAGCCCGGGTTCGATTCCCGGCCAATGCATTCTATTTAATTTTCCTCACAGGCAGCCACGTAGTGCTTGCTTTTCATCAGGGACAGAATACCCTCTTCAGCATTAACCACAAGCTCTAAAGCATTTAACTATCTAAAAATAGTCATTTAAATATATTTTAATAAGTACTTGAAAAGATTAGTAGCACAGATTTAAAATTACGGTACCTACTAAAAAATCCTTGCCGAGTAAAACAATTGGAAAATCCTTATTGAAACTACGAAAATGCGGGTTGCATTAGAGTTTAATTAATTTTCACATTATCTTAAGTGCTTTGCAAACATACATTATATGAATAATCCAGTAGTAAACGCGGGCGAAGCCGCAAGGGGGTCGCTAGTATTAAATTATATATCGTTTTCCCTTTTCGGGTTCGTCTAAACGTGTCATAGAGATAAGCATGAAGTGGAAAACTACCTCTGATTACTGCGGTTTATGCTGGATTTGTATAAAAGTTTATATAAAATGTTACATAAAACCGCAGTTTTGCGATAAAAACCCGGAAAAGAGATTAAAAATTATGCTCTGATAAGTGTGGTTACAAAAACTATGTTTATTTTTTATTATAGGTAGATTATTATTTAAAATTGTTGAGTGAACCGAAAATTATTTTTTGTTATATTGTATTTATATGTTATATATTTTGGTATTAAGTTGTACAGACAGTGTTGGTAATTAACAGCATGCACGTAATTGACTTAATTAATAATTTTTATATGTACATTAATAAATATTAATATTATTGAAAATAATACTACTTTAATTCAAAAATATTTCAGTGTAATCAAGCAATTTATAATATAGCATGTATAGCATGCATGTGTAGTATTATATAACTTGGCATATAAACTCCTTAAGGACTATATTGGGGATTGTAAAATTCCAAATTACACGAGACATTACATTTATAGTCATTAAGCTAGGACAAACGAAATTGCGGTTTACAACTAGTATGGTGATATTATATAAAACACTAGAAATCTACACAAGGCTTTGCTCGCTTAAAGTTAAGTCGCCTATGTGTTATTCTGATGTAATATATCTTATATTACTGTAAAGTTTCATCGAAATCCGTTCAGTAGTTTTTGCCTAAAAGTGAAACCAACACCCATTCTCACAAACTGTTATATTTATAATGTTAGTAGGATTATTAAGATGTCCCAACATCAAGCATTCCATAATAAAACATAAGGAGTGTTATACACATTGCAGTTCATATCGCTTCCGCAAACCTGGATAACCCTCAACGGTTCCTTGTCGCACGACGACCACCGCATAGTCGCGTACACGTGGCGCTGTCTCTCCGGCCCCACTAACTCTAGCATTATAGGGTTTAACGAGTCGATTGCGAACGCGACTGTACTCACTAAAGGACAGTACGTGTTCTCACTCACTGTTCTCGACGACAATGGCAATTCGGCGTCCGATAATGTTACGATTACGGTAACGCAAAGTAAGTTGACAAAAATTAGATTAAAATAATTTCTTTTTAGTTTTATGCTTTAAAGTAGATCTAGATTTCGATATCTTCACTTATATCGCAATGGTGATAAAGCGCAAAGATGAAAAAAAGAAAGTAATTATTTAACAAACACATCAACAACAAATGAGAAAATTCTATTGATTTATAGTGATTTATTCTATTTTTCTCGATCGATTACGGTCGAATACATTCACCGTAATCGATTATTTATTTTTAGCTGTAGGTACATTAATTCTATTTAAAGGCATGTTAATGTTAAAATTAAGCATTTTTAGTAAATTGACGAATAGATAAGCACAGAGAGATATGTGTCCCTAAGTTCTCTTCTTACAGAGAAAATCAGGAAATTACGTACAGATTTTTAAATCTTTACGTAAAAAAATATTTTTAAAAAATATTTTTAAATATTTTTAAAAAAAATAACAAAAATCTATTAACCAACCAAATTATAACAGATTATAGAGTTCCGTTTCGTTGCCTTTTTATTTCAATTAACTAATTACGCTTTTATTGTAAATAAGACATAAATATTTTTTATATGCATGTAAATTTTATAATATTTTAGATAATATATTTTAATTCATTAACATATACTTATTAGCATGTGAAAAAAAATCAAATCTAAGCAGACAATTGCTAACAATATTACTTACTCTTGATACTTTTCTTTCCGGGTGCGCAAAAGTTGAGAAGGTGGCCACGATACATCGTTTAATGTTAAAATTCTTTCTATTAAAGATAAAAATAGTCCACCGAAAGCGGACGCGGGTGGAGATCAAGTGTTAAATCTTCCATTATCTGTACTCATCCTAAACGGATCGAAGTCGTCGGACGACTTCCGTATCGTTGCATGGAAATGGACACGGTCTGGATCTGGTTTAGCCGCTGGGACTGTTATATTGAATTCTGATACAAAACCCGTGCTTATGGTAAGGTTAAATTTAATTGATTATTATATTTTTTATAAGTATTTAAATTCATATTTTAATGAAAAAAATCATTGGGCTCATCGTTTCGTAACTCGACAGAATTAATTGTTGTCAATTTCCCGCACTTCTAAGACAAAACGCGGTGTTCAGTTCCAGTATTGGATACGTAAAGTCTCGTTTTCGGACTAGGGTCCCTCTTTATACCCTGTTATATTATGAGGGATACAATGTGAAGCTACACAAAAAGATTGTTAATAATGTGTCAGTCATTTCAATGTGACTCTAGAATCTTTCGTTACCTTAGGTATTTTTTTAAATCAAATAATTAAATATACGTTTAATTATATTGAATCAAATAAATATTTTCTCATGCCTTTTTTTAGTTAACCAACATAGAAGCCGGTAGATACGTATTCGAACTAACAGTCACTGACGACCAGGGCGAATCCGACAGGGACACAGTCAGTGTACAAGTGAAACCGGACCCCCTGGACATGAAACTTCTAGAAATGACATTAAATATTCCCGTTTCAACATTTACGAAAAGTCAACTCGATTCTTTCGTACAAAAGATGACATTGCTTCTTAAAGACGGTATAACGGTGAACGTAACTGAGATACACGGGGAAGTGGATACCGGCAATACATTGATTGTATTCTTTTTATCTGAGAAGGTAATTTATTTAATTTTATTTATTGTTTACCATGTGCGGGATACATAATTATAATTCCGTTGTAAAAATACTTTGGCACCTCCACAGTCGTCCGCCATGGAGGGTCTGTCGGCGCTGGCAATGGCGCGGGGCGCGGCTGTCGGCGCGGGCGCGCGACGTGTCCGGTCGCGTCGTTGCCTGTCGACCTGCTCGGGGCGCGGCACGTGCGACCAGGCCACGCGCACGTGCCGCTGCGATGCCTTCTGGATGCAGAGCCTGCTCACGCTGGCGCAGCCCGACGCGCAGCCTGATTGCGGTCAGATATATTTTTTTTATATATATATTTTTAACTTTATTCGTTTTCAATATATTTTTTATTGCGTTTATAGAAGGATAGACAAAGGGAAACTAGCGTTATGAAAATGTGTTTTCGCTCAATTTTTTAACATATAACATGTCATGTTACAAAACTTAACTTCGCACTTTGTCTTGTTACCAGAGCGAGAAAGGAAAATAATCCATACCCCCGAGTGAGAATCGAATCTTTAGTTAATCGTCGGGCTTATGAAGAGACGCTACGGCGGCCTTAGCGATGGTTAGATATAAACACAAGTCCAATTATACAATAAAAAAATAAATTTTCAAATTTTGAGTGACTTACGGAAACGCTGGAAGCTTTGTTGTTCTTTCATGACATCAGTTGGTCTTGTAAATAAAGGTATTGATATTGGTATAACCTATGCATAAAACAACATGACGTCATATCATGGAATTTGAAAATATTATTAAAGATATAAAAATTTTCATTATTTAAAAAAAAATTTTTGAAAGAGTGAAAAAGTATTAAACATTTCACTGCCACGAGTGGCAAGCGAATGTTACGATGTCTTTAAATTCCTAATGACATAATTATGTTCCCGTGCAGACTGGTCGGTGGTGTACGCGAGCGTGTGTGGCGTGGCGGCGCTGTGCGCGGCGTGTGGGGCAGCCTACGCGTGCGCGCGCGCTCTTCGACGTCTGTGCGCGCCGCGCCGCCGTCCTCAGCGACCCAACTACCGCCTGCTGCCCTTCGCCGACCAGGAGGAGAAGCCATGTACGTATATACACCCTCAACCACTCGACTGTTTATTTAATACAGTCATCGTTTCTTTTTTTAATAAATGGTGACGTCAGCGTCATGTAAAATAAGATTTGCAAATTAAGATATCGGTAGGACCCTTCAATTCTTTTTATATACGAGGTGTGTTCAAAAAGTAAGGTGACTTTGTATTTTTAAGAAAAAATATTGATTTATTTATCAATATTTATGTTGTCCCCTTCAAAGTAATCCCCCTCAGATACAATACACTTATGCCAACGGTTTTTCCAATCGTCAAAGCACTTCTCATAAGCACTTTTCGGTATAGCCTTGAGCTCTTCCAGCGATGCAGTCTTTATCTCTTCAATCGTTGCAAATCTCCGTCCTTTCATAGGTCTCTTTAGTTTTGGGAATAAGAAAAAGTCACATGGGGCCAAATCCGGTGAATATGGTGGCTGAGGCATGATTGTGGTGTTGTTTTTGGCCAAAAAATCTCTCACCAGCAAAGATGAGTGAGCAGGGGCATTTTAGCAATTTCGGAACAAACTTCGCTGACACACGTCTCATGCCCAAAACGTTAGAAAAAATTTCATGGCACGAGCCAAGCGATATACCAACATCCTCAGCAACTTCTCTGATAGTGATTCGACGATTTTCCAGAACAATTTTCTTCACTGCTTGAACGTTTTCATCAGTTGTTGACGTGCTTGGGCGTCCAGAGCGAGGCTCGTCATTGGCATCTTCCCGGCCATCTTGGAAGAGTTTGTACCACTTGTAAACATTTTTTTACTCAGAACAGTTTCACCGTATGCCACTGTCAACATTTTAAGTGTTTCGGAGCACTTTATTTTATTTTTTACACAAAATTTGATGCAAATCCTTTGATCCATATTTTTCGATAGCAAGAAATCGCCGAGCACGCAAAACACTTATAACCTTTACGCCTCTCCCAACCAAACAAAAAATGCTATACACTTGAAACTTGGTACAGATGTTCGGGAAGAGTGTACCAACATAACAAAATAAAAAAATCGATAATCGAAAGTACGTTGCCCGCCAAATTTGAAAAGTCACCTTACTTTTTGAACACACCTCGTATGTGTAGGCGGGCTTATTTTCACAGTCATGGTCAACTTATTGACTATATAGACTTCCGCCTTTTATATTTCACCATACGCATAAAAATTAAACATAAAGGGATACGAACCTGCGTCACTTGGAAGCCACCTATGCGCACTGACTCTTAGCCATGCGTTCTTCGTGCGTAAATACATTTTCTGCCGGGACCTGCACTTTAGCTTTTAACAGGTACGTGTAAATAAGGTTTTTTTTTTCGGGGAAAATTTTGTTGTAAGTAAAATGATCGGTGGTGGGCACAGCCCACCAGGCTCCTCCCCTACCTACACCCATGCATGCATTCTTATAAATCTACGTCAAAATTTAAAGTATAGAACGTATATAGAGAGGCAAGTACCATAAATGATCAAAGAACTTATGTTATTAGCCTCTAGCACAAACACTACGTCCAAAGATATCCCTACTATGGAAAACTAAGCTAAGCTTCACGCTCTATCCATATATCATGGTAGCTAGAAGGAACGGAGGGTCCAGATGCTTCTTACGTAAAGTCTAGTATCATTGACACCAACCAGTCTTTACGAGGTCCGAGGTCTTCCCAACCCCCCTTAAAATTCATTTTTTTGCAATTCTTTCATCACTCATTCCCTTGACGTGCCCAAACGAGCACGTTTTCGATTCGACTTATTCATCATTTTCATTCTTCTCGTCTTTGAAATACCACTTTTAAAATATGTAAAATAATAAAAAATACAATTTATTACAGTCGCTAACAAAGATATATCAGAGACCGACACGGACTCGGACGTGCTGTACGAGACTAAAAGCAAGATGACGTCTTTCGGTGCTCGCGCCATGAACGGAGAAGTAAATAATTGGAAGAACGGTCACGCGAAACCTTCTAGAAAGATCAAGACGTAGCTCGATGACAACGTGGGCAGGGGAATGTCCACAATAATGTAATGTTACAAATGAAAACAGTGTGATAGTATAATGTATGAAGCTATCAGTGTAAATGTGGTTTTATTGCTTTTTTAAAATAATAAGTTTGGTTCTTAATTATTTTGTTGTTATATATCTTTTAAAGGTATTTATCACAACAAATTTTAAATAAACCAATTCTTATATAATTTTCTATACCAAATTCTTTACTTATTGCGTCCCAAATAAGTTATCTATGACCGTTGATAACATTAACCGATTTTTTTTTTATTATAAAATTATCGGATATTTTTAGCTAAACAAAAGCTCTTAAATATTGTAAATATATATATCACAAGAGTGTCTATGATTTTCAAATATACTTTTTCTTTTTTTGCACAGAAATTAAATCATCAGCTTGAACTTGTATCAAACGATGGAATATTAAATATAAAGTATCCTTAATATTACAGTATATAATACCTACAGTTATCTCCATTCCATCTCTCCGTGTCGACAAAAATAAAATAGTTATATTCATATTATCAATGTATTAAATTTAGAATGGGACAAGATTTGAATCTATGGTCATTTGTATAATTTGAGTTAATTAAGCTATAAGTCCACATCCACTACGACGTTATTACATAAAGTAATCATATTTTATATATCATTTTTCATATTTTTATATTATTTTCTCTCATATAGCAGGGTGTAGGTAATGTACGAAATATTATTTCTTTTATACTTTGCCTAGGTATTCTATACAATATCGAATGGGCAGCTGGTAATGTATGTATAAATAGGGCATCCTTGCTCTATGTATAGGAGGAGACATATGGGCAGACATAAACGTATTGCCACTTTTTTACTTGCTTGCATTTCATGCAGATTTTTATCAGTACTTACATAATTGTGTATTAACGCCACCGCAGCTATAGATTTGGCGGACTTTAAGAGCAGTTTAGGTAGCTTATAAGATTAAGTTTGTAACCCGCGTTTAAAAAACGCTACATCTGTAGCTCGAATGTAGGAATAGAGACAAAGGTCTAATTATTTTATACCCTGCGGGCAGGTACTCTATATAATCCCTAGGAATTTTATTCGTTAACTAAGTAAAGTAGGCAATGAACAAAAATATTTATAATATTTCATACATTGCCTGGACGCCCCGGGTATTCTATACATTACGAAAGTATTGTACGGAATACCTGAATCACACAGATAGCCGGCAAAACATAGGTACGGTAAACATACTTATGCAAAAAAAACTGTTTTGCATTTTTTCACTTTTGTCTTGACAGCTTCAAATATAATTAATTTACGATGCACATTAAGTGATAATACATTAGAGCTTAGTATAAAATTATATCAAATAAAAATGTTAATTTTAGTTTTTTACTACATAATACTACGTAATTTATGCTGTCGATATTTTTTTTCTGATTTACATTAACATATTGCGGCTTACGGTTTTATATTTAAATTTATTTTGTTTTTTCAACTAAATGATTCATATAGCAATCATCTGTTCACATAAGTAAATATAATTTCCTTGAAATATTATTATATAAAAAAAGTAAGCAAATTTCTAATGAATGACCTATTTTGTATTAAGCCAGATGAGTTCTTTTATAAATATCTTGTAATACTTTTTTTGACATTAAACTCGCACAAATAACTTTATATCTAATAGAAAATTTCAAAAGATTTTAAACGCTATTAAATGTAATTATAACTTAAATATATTTAAACAAATTTCCCTTATTTTAAGAAACATTTAAATTGTATTAATTAAGCAACGTTTCCATTCCTTTTTTTTGTTTATATCATTATGTTAAACAGAAGGAGTTCAAATGTATAATTAGAACAGAAATGTCAAATTCTTTCATTGTTTAGCTAAGTTTTTATATTTAAAAATAAGCGATTACCATTTATAGAAACGTGAAGACAAGTATTAAGTACAATATTAACGTGTAAATTAAATTTTATAATATATAGTATAAAATGATTTTCATAGTTATATCAAAGTGTTACAAATTATTTTTTTCTTTGTCAATCGTAATTCTATAAAGTTAATGCATAACAATTTATAATTAAAGGCAATGCATAACATAAATATCAAAATCTAAAGATTTACAACATACGTAAGTGTTATATTATTAAACTGACTTTGAAACAATGAAGTATATTATATTTTAAAGAATATGTTTAGGGGCTATCCATAAATTATCAAATCACGGTAAGGTAGACAGTTTGATAGGGGAAGAGGGTCCTAATTTTTATGACGTCACATTTGAAAATATAATATATTAACATAATTTCAGAACAACTGTTTTAATTTAGTAGCTTCTCATTGTAAAATTTAAAAATATGGATGGCTTCTTATTATTATTTTAACAGCTAAGTACTTAATGTTGCTACAATCAATAAAAGCATAATTAGATTGAAATGCTGATGCTGATGTATTATAGTTAAGCGTTATAGTTAGAAATATTGGTAGTGTTTTTTTTGTCAAGAGACATAATATTCTAGTCGTAAATAGTGATACATAATAAAGTATTTCCAATTTTATATCACATGGACTCCATGCCCATTCTACACTATTTTAAATAAATGTAAATGTTAATGACGAAATTATTTAGTTATTATTATTTTGTGGTGTGATACAGAAATAAAAGGAATATGTAAGAAAACTGATTCTTTTATTATACGACTATATTGCTTCAATTTACTACAAACTACAGAAAAATTAAAGCAACATGACAAATCCATAGCACAACTATAACTGGCCTATCAAATTCTTGTAAGCAGTGAACAGTTATGATTTTAATTTTAAAAACAGTAATTATTATATTATTTTTTCTAAGATATAGTTGCCAAAGTATGTATTGATAATATAGCCCGACAAGAACTTCATGAGTTTTCGGAGGCACCGCTACTCCGCGAGCCTAATCACAACACTAAAGTACAGTAGAACGCGACGCCAAGTGTCATTTACTGCGCCAGTTTGTATATATGATACAAAAGGACGATCAACTCCGCTTATCAAAAATTTATGCAAACGACTGTACAGTGTATATACGGGCGATTGACTTGTGCCTGTGTTCAGAAACTCCATAAACTATTTGTTACATACTCTATTAATACACCAACACCTTTATTAATCTAGATGTGCTTCCCTCTTGGGTCAATCTAACTAACATAAGCACTTGGATTTACGTAATTCCAAAATAGCATTTATTTAAAATGCTTAAGGCCACTTATGAGTGGAATGCATGCTAGCATCAATAAATTATTTTAAATAATAAATTAAACATAAGCTTTAGGCTTTAACAATGTAGTGTATAAACAATATATAATTATATAAGTAATAGTTATCATATTATTCTGTTATATTATAATATATTTTTTATTGTACGATCTTAATTAATATATGTAGATAAATAACAAGAAGCTAAATTGATAATGAGTTTGTTATATTTTTTTCCAGAAGTTTTATTAATGATACTATTAGAAAAAATATTCAAAGTCATATACATATATATTATATATATAGTATTACACAAGTAACACATTGTTCACATAATTATATTCCTCCCATACATAATTGTAAAAAATTGTAAGAAAATCATATCTTAAATAATGTGTATGAAATATTGTAACAATAATTATTGCTTTGTTGCTCCAGCAGTCTATAAAATTTAAAGCTAAATCACTGGGATTTAAATGTAATAATTATATTTTATTAATAATTTGTTAATGAGCAGTCAAAAAATTGTTAAATGTAGACAGTTAGTGTAGCCACATATTACACATTTTTTCTGGCATATCACAGTAGGCAGAGGCAAGTTAGCATCAAGACACTCAATTGTGTCTATATTACCCCCAAGTGGGGATTGAACCCACAATCTATTTACTGCTCTACTGCATAATTTTGCATGTATTCATTTAAAAAACTTTGACCAACAAATAAATATATAGAAAAATTTAATTATAATGAAGTGATCATAATATCAAAGAAAAAATATAAATTAAAACATTTGTAAATAAATAATATAAAATTTTTAAAATGTATTATTACATAATCTGACTATGGAATATATTATAATTTTTCCTATACAAGAATTTAATATCAAGCTACATCAAATTTATCTTATCTTATATACTTATACCTAATTTTTAATAGCCAGAACACAATAATATCTTACGTAATCGCACATCCAATTTAATTTATTTCATTCAAGTACTGGATTTTAAATATTTTTAGACTTATTATTTAGCCTTTTTCTTTCCTGATTTCACAGTTGATTCAACTTCCTTAGACCAAACTGCTCTGTTCAAAGATTCACCTAGTATGTACAGACCAAAAACAAATCCAAGACTGAATAAATAGAAAAATATTCTTAAAGGCCAGTTAATAACAGAAAGAATTGGATACACCCAGCTCCCTGTCTTAAAGTATATAAAATGAATCCACACTACATAGCATAGCATAAAAATGCTTAATATGGACAGCCCGCTTTTACGAGTAGAATACATTCTAAACGAGGTAACTAATTCTATAATAATACAAATTACAATATTAGAGTGCATAACATGATTTAACCAGGTAGGAAAATATGCATCCATCATCCGAGGTAATATAAGTTCCCTATCAACTGCGTAGATACCCCAAAATGTTACGCCTACAAACAGTGCCAATGGAAATGCCAATGAACTAAATAATATATCTTTACATCTTCTGATCAGCGGTTTATTAGAAGGTGCCGCATCATTAGTGCCAATGAGGTCATTGAAGAAAGCCAGTGAGAAGTAAATGGTTTGAAGCAACTGCAAATAAAGTTAATATTTATTTCAAATATGTACATCAAAATATATATTCCATACAAAGAATAATACTTACCGCATTTAAGTAAGTCAAGTATTTTAACTTTCCCCCAAACGGGGTTACTGTTGTCGATGTACTAGGTATTTTTACGTAAGTGTAATCGTAATAACAACCAAAAAAGAATTGAATTGCACATGAAAGATGAAATAAAACTTTCAACATTTTTTATTATTAAGAATTGTAACTTTTCACAATTTTACGAGTATACAAACGGGATTGTGAACGAGTTTGACAAACACTACGCCATGCACTTAAGAATATTAAATAGTATAATTAGACGTTTTGTGAATGAAATAATATATCGGTGATTCTCCAAACTACCCAAAGATATTTAATTCCTACAAGCCTGTAAGTGCCAGTAATCACTTTATCGGTATCAATGAGTATACAACAGAATTGAATATAAATTATAACATGACACTTGGCGTTTCATAAATCAGTTGAATTTGACAGTTAGTACATACTCATGTTATTACTAGTCGTCGCCCGCAACTTTGTTTGCATGGGCTTCATAACGTATAATGGAAAATCTGTTTTTTTACGTTTCCAATTAATAATTAATCTATATTGTAGATTAATACGATAAGGTAACCCTTTGAAAGAGATATATCGATTATTGTCATATTAAATATTTACATACGGTCAGTATGTTAATATTTTACAGTATGTAACCTTTGGAAAGTTCATTTACCTCTTAATTGTGTTTATTTTGCCCAAACGAATATTTCACACAAAAAATATTTTTTTAAATTAAATAATTTAAAGTTTTAATTAATATATTTTTAATATATGTATATTTTGCGATTCTTTAATGAACTATATTGTACTATTAATGTACAAATCTTAAAAGAATCAGTTTTGGAATATTATTATGAAAGATATTATCAATTTATTATATTACAAATATGTTATGTAAAAAAACAATTTTAGATAAAATTTAGATAAGATATGATTTCATAAAATAAAAATAATAAGTGGTAGGTAATAATACAATCACAGACCACGTAATAGTATAATATATTTAAAAAAAAAATGTTATATAGGTGGTAATTTAGCGTAAGGTTGGGGTGCGAGGTCTGGAATGGGCGCGGTGAAGGCAGGCTGAGACCGTGCATAGCGTTGCGCTGGCAGCTCCGGCAACGCGCCACGCACCAGGCGTCGCAGCGCGGCGTTGCGTTGCCGCAAATGTAATACGTCTTCATGGATGCGCTCGCGTTCTGTGTACGTAGACAAAACCGTAGAGACCATTATAATAATTAATAACTGCAAAAAGTCGTAGCGCAGTGGGAATAAACGGGACAGGTTGTGAGTTCAATTCCCGTTGGGGAAAATGGAATATATTACATTTTCATTTCCTCGTTCTGATAACGAGATACAGCGCGTCATTAAGTTTTGCTACTCAACACGCAATGCCTCCATAATCCAGCAAAAGATGGGGAACGCAGTTTCTTTCTTTCCTATCCTGCTCTTTGCGGGACATAGCGTTTGGATTATACAAAAAAATATTATTACATTAAATATTAAAATATTTTATAAGAAATATATTTTTTCACTCAACATACCCTGTAAAATTTGCAAATAATTATTTAAACCGGTGAGCAATCCATCCCAAAATCGATCTTTTTCAGATGAGAACAAGTGTTTCCATTGTGACCAGTATTGCTCTATTTCTTGAGTAGTCAGTTGACGGGAAGGCGTTGTAAAATCTGGTGGTTTTACACTATCTCTATAAAATAACAATCATAATATAAAATAATAATCATAGTACATTACATTATTATATTATTTAAATTATATTTAAAAAATGGTATAAGCTTACAAAATGTCATAAAGCTTCCTTTTTTCAGGTGGAACAAACACGGCCATAAATTCATTAAGTGCTGTCAATACTTGCATAGGCTCTATTTCTAAATGATGTCCAACTGAAATATAATCCAATAATTTTTAATTATAGGTCAATATAATTATTTCAAATTTTTGAAAATAAGCCAGCTGTAATTTAATAAGCGATGGTCGATACCGACTTTAGATATTACCTACAATTTTTTTCTACCAACATTAAGTTAGATATAATAAAAAAAATATGTGAGGAAAAGTCAAAGATCAGAAAATGATTTTGAAAGAATTATTAATTTACATAAATACAAATTGAAGTACGTATATATATTTAAAATTTGTGTTTACATTTCTTCGCTCTGGTGTCGAGGCAAAGCGCGACTTTAAGTTGCGCCACTCAATACGCAATGCTGTCAAAAGACGGCGAAGGTGGGGAACGGAGTGTCTTAACACTGGGTTCCCTCTGCCTGCCCTGATGTGTGCCGTATACTGCGTGAAGCTGATTAAGTATATTTTTAAAAAAGAAACACCATATTTAAAATATAGCGATTTTAAAAGTGGAAGCAGTTAAGTAGGTACATCTTGTAGTATAAGTAATATGCATGCATATACAACGCAAAAAAAAAAACTTCTGAAAGCTAAACAATATAAGCATATAGCCCTAACCTGGACATAGAAACGGGTTAGCTTTCTTAGTCGTGACGAGGGTGGGCTGCGATGACACCGTGACGCCGCGCCCACGCCGCACCGACATCTCTGAAGCGCTCTCCACAATAGACGTTGTCACTTACACGTACAAAAAAATATTATAAATTAATAATTTACTAAAGAATTAAAATATAATGCATTGCGTATACTATATGCAGAAGCTTGGTTGCATTTAATTTCATTGTTTTTTTACTTTTCTCAACCTTTTAATTGGTTAACCAGATACTCTTACATTTTCTGTTTACCATATAGATTCGCAGGATAAGAAAGTATATATGTACTCTATATATTGGTAGTTCATGCACTCTGTACCTTTAGGATCACCGCATTTTTGTAATATTTCATCAGCTTCCGCCACGAGAAGCTGATCAGCGGGTGACAAATCCTGAGATCTGCAAAATACTTGGTGATAAGGATGTACCTATATTCCATATAAATATATATTATACATTTTCAATCAAATCTTCGATAATAGTACCTAGGTCATTTCTAATGACGAGCCACTTAAAAAAAGGAATTATATTTTTTATAAATTAATATATTTTACAATTCTATTTCAAGCGTAATCTTTATAAAGTAAACAAAAAAAAAACACAAGGCATTAATTAGACACATTACTTGAAGCCGACATGAATGGAACGCGATGTGCTCGCAGATATGCTTCTGGCCACGCTTGAACGGATCCTTGTTGATGATCTTTCTCCTTAAATTATATTACAAATAATAATATTAATAATTATTTGCTCTACCAGTTCCTGGAGTGAGAAGTCCCGGACGCCCAAGGAAGCGCTGGTTGGATGTCATGATGCAGGACATGAGAGTCAATGATCTAACCACCCGGACGCAAAAGACCGTGCAAAGTGGAGTAGGTTGAGTAGGAAGGCAGATCCTGGCAATAGCCGGGATTAATGCCAGGAAGAAGTAGAATATAAATAATAAAGTTTTCAAGTTTATAAGGCAATTTAATAAATTATATAAAAAAAAGGAATTTTACAAAAAAAAAATACCTCTTATTGCTTTGGCGCTTATGCTGACGTGATGAGAATCTTCTAAAGATGCCATCTGAATAAAACATATCAATTTATTTTAGTTATATTTCTTATTTACTTATTATTACAGCGGAATATGGCGTGGTAACAACACCATAAGTAAGAAAATAAAAAATAGAGGTATTTAGTGGTACAAATACAAATATAGGTACAAATATAATTAAGTTCTTATACCTAAGTATAAATATTAAATAAAAGTAATTAAATACCGCCATAGATGAAGGTTCCATAACATCAGATATCGCTTCTAATCCCACACATATTGGACAAAATGCATAATTTAAAAATATTTTGCACAACAAGTCTATGTCATCTTCGGATTGTATCTCCAAGGCCTGAAAAAATTATGCAAAATAATAAAATAGTTTTAAAGTATCTACAAACATATACATTCCTTCTATGAATTTACCATAAAAATAGAATCCAAGGTACATAGTTTCCTCGAAGTCAATGGGTATTTATCTATAAGTTTCAACAATCGATCTTCTATCAAAAACCCAGTGTTGTCTGCAACTAGTTGTAAAATGTGACGGATCTTAAATAAAAAATTAAGTGCGTTACAATCATTATAATCTTTTAATTAGGTGAGGCAAGTAATGGCGCAGAGACACAAGTCTGTGACAAGCAATCAACGCGACTGATTCTGGGTTCGATCACCGCTCGAGGAAATTAAATATTTATTAAAATTTATATTTTCATTTCTTCGCTCTGGTGTCGAGGCAAAGCGCGGCGTTGAGTTTCACCATTCAACACGCAATGCCTTCACAATTCGGCGGAAAATAGGGAACGAAGTGTCTTAACACTAGGTTTCCTCGCTTATTCTGCAGCGTGTAGGATACAAAGTGAATTACGTAAAAGTAAATAAGAAAATTCACCAGTTTATCTTTAGCTTCATTTGCGGCTACATTTTTTGGATCAACCAAATCTGTTCCATCCAAGCCATTATTTTTAGCCGAATCCTTTGTCTCTGTAGGATTTTGTTAATTTTTCTATTAACATAATGCAATTAAACAACAAGCAAAACAAAAGTAAAAATTAAATAAATGTTTACAGAATATCTATTTCATTTAATTTTTAATGCTAAGTGTTCAAGATATATGATTTCCCAAAAATATACCTAATTACTTTATGCGATTCATCCAGAAAAAAGTTTGGTTTAAAATGTGTAAAACTCGTGAAATTCTAAGATCTTTTTTTTAAAATAAATAGAGGATTTACATATCATACATTCACATTTACACATACCTACATAATTTTAAAATTTTCCTAGTATTGTAATGTATTCGATAGTTATACTATGAAATATTTTCTACAGTTATAGGCAGCAAGAGGTAGAAGATTTACTAATACTAAATATGAGGGCATCGTGGCGCAATAGAACACTGGGTAGGAAGGAACATAGGTCTGAAGCACGATGATTGTAGGTTCTATTTGCTCTGCGAGAAATTTCCTCGCTCTGGTATAAAAAACCTTGTAGACCAATAAACTTAATACCATATTTAGATATAGGATTCTTGGGCGGCGCTGGTGGAGGAGGCGGCGGTGGCTCAGCGAGGATATGAGCGTGAAGCGCCACCTCCGCTTGTCTCACACTTTGCGCTAATTCACTACAACGCGCTGCCGACATTCGCCACACCTGCAAAAACGAGAGGTAACTGAAATAAATTTAATCAGTTTCACGCTGTATCCCGCACACAATAGGGTAGACAAAATTTTGAGGCAATGCGTGTTGAGTCGCGGAACTCAACATCAAGTTTTTGCTTTGGTGCTAGAGCGAAAAAAAAATTAGTTGGTTACTATGGCAAATAAAAATATTTCAAAATTGTATATATAGTAGATATTTGTTACTAACCTGGCTGAACTTGTAATTATTGACATGTGAAAAATGTTTACATTTTTTCTCTAAATCGTCCATCGCCTGCATAAGTTTAACAATTTCCGCGTCCGCCCTAATCTCTTCAACGGCGCCATCCTCAGCTGCTTTTCGAATTTTCGCCCGCAACGTGTTCGCCAAATCTGACATTTTATTAAGTTTTCGCTTTTGCTGAGATCGGACAAAGACATTTTCCTCTTCTCTCTTCTTTAAAACCTGTTATATAGAAAATGAAAAAAGAAAATTTAATATTATTATAAAAAGTCAATTGTTTGTTTGTTTTGGTTAGGCGGTAAAGGAAAATTAAGAATAATAAATAATTTGAACTAACTTGATAATTATATCCAATCTTTTCGGTATTTATAATGCAAGTAGCTTTTAATTTTTCCAATTCTTTTTGTAATTCCTGAATTAACGTTTCAAGTTCTATTTTCGCCTCGCGATATTTTGCATGATGGTCCCACATTATAGATTCCATTTCCTCTTTATGTTCATCGAGCTGTTAATTAACGATAGAAAATTGTACTGGTTATAGGTAGGTACCCACTACTGAATAAGTAAACATATTATAATTATACTTATAATATAAATTCTTAAAAGTGAAATGTATAATTAACATCTTTCGAATTCACAAACTTGTTTTATTTCAAATTGAAAATACCTAAAATAGTATTTCTTAGTAGCTTTAACTATACTAAATTTGGCGTACAGATGTAAGTTCAAACACAAGCAGATGTAACCGTCACTTACCTACTAAGACCTTTACTGTGAACTCTTACATTTACATTAGATTTATATTTTTATTTTATAATTTACATATACCAAAATTACATAAAGAAAACAAACATTTTGGTTTTATAATCATAAGTTTCATTTTGTCGATTTTTTAATGACTTGATGTTTCTTAGGACCTTCTTAATGCAATCCAAATAAATTACCTACTAAACACTAAAAAAATCCTCAAATAATAAAAATCAATCACCTGTTGGGACTTATATTCCATATGGGCTAATTCTTCCTTGTCTCGCTGTTTGTAAAGCGCTTCCCAACGCTTGTTGTTATGGTCCACCATGGCCTCACGTTCAATGTTAATTGCTTGTTCTATTAGAAACAACTGCTTCTCATAAGCTCTTTGCATTATCGTTATTTGTTTCTCTACTCTCTCTGAGAGTTCTTTGATATCTTTGTCCTAAACATCAGAAAAATAATTAAAATTTAACCACACGATTCTTTACTGTATTTTTTTTAATAGAAGCCGTAGCGGCCGCAGCGGCACAAGCGTGTGATTGTAAAGGCGACGATAGTGGGTTTGATTCCCACTCGGGGAACAAATTCTATATATATTTATAGATAAAAAGGCAAAAGGAGGCGTTGAGTTCCGCCAACACGTTGCTTTGAAAAACAAGTGTTTCAGTGTCTTAACACTAGATTTCCTCTGCCTTGCTGGGTACAGCGTGATTATGAAAAAGAAAAACATATAGGTAGTACATTACTCGTAAATTTTGATTTTGGTATTATTGACTAATATTACAACATGAATTGGACCTGTTTATCCAAATCTTCATAATAAGCGATATCCATTCTACACAAATCCTGCTTTAATTCGTTAATCAAATTATCCTTTTGCTGTAGCAAATTTTGACATTTAATATTTTGCTCTTTTATAGAGGAGTCTATGTCGAGAGGATCCTTAATTAGAAGCATCGCGTCCCAGTTGGAAGTGATTGCGTCGTACTGCAACTGAATCTCTGCCGCTTCTGATTCTATTTTGACCATGGAATCTAAACAAAAACATACCTAACTGAATCATTTGATAACAACACAAATAAAACAATAAAAAAAAACCAGACAAGCCAAGGCTCGCCCACCGAGTGTTCCATACAAAAATTTAAGGTCTCGAACTTCCCTCCCCACACCTACAGGTACACCCGACATATATTAAAAACGATGATGTTTATAATCATTTGAATGTTAAAAAAAATAAAATTTATATTATAAGATAATAAAATTATTGGGGAAATTTAAGTGATAATTTGCTATTTACCCCTCATTTTATCTGAAAACAACGATCGCCGTATAACTTCCCTTTCATCGGTAGTAACCTTAACATTCGTAACTTTCGCGGCTCCATCTAATGATAAACGTTGTAATTCCTCAGCAGCAGCAGCCGTCGCCTGCTCTATAGGTCCAGGTTCTTCTTCTTTAAATATATCTTCTGAAGGTTGATCAGCTCTAAATATATATTAATAAATATTTTTAATGATAAGTGATTTTAATTAAATTAAAGTAGTCTATCATTTTCTGTATTGTATTTATTACATTTATTAAAAATTATGAAACTAAAGCTTTTGTAGAATGTAAGACCGATCTATAGCATATGAAGCAGAAAAAATAAATAGTGAACACCTTGAGAAAATTGATAACAAAAAAATAATAAACGTCTGACCGCGTTCAAACCGCATTTAGGAAGCACTTAAAAACAACACATGCGAATACGATTCCCATTTGACTATAAATTTAATACATATCAATAAAAACCTGTTTTTGTAAGATTTCTTTTGTAAGTACTTATTAACCTACATGGTTAATAATTATTAATGCGCTTAGTAAGCTCCTCAGCGCATAGCTAAGATGTAATGAGATTGTCATTGCCATTAACAAAATATAAAAAAAAATTATAATGTAACATTTTTTTATATCAGTTTCACGCTGTATCCCGCTTGTAGCAGGGTAGGTAGAGGGATCCTAGTGTCAAGATACTCCGTTCCCTACTTTACACAGAATTTTTTGAGACATTAAGTACGTGTTAGTGGCGGAACCCAACGCCACGGTCTTAGCTTAAAATGTTATTAAATAAATAAATATATTACGTAACAAAAGGATGCTAGTTAATAAAATTGTATGTAAATATTATCATTTCTATATATCGCACTTTATATATTTTTTGTGTAGGAGTATATTAGATATATTTATAGATGTCTTATCTTAACCTTTTGAGAGCTTCCTGACGACGTTTGATTCGTAATGCCCTAGCTGCTTTCCTCTCATCAGGATCCTGTGATGAAACCTGTGGTTCTTTTGGAGCAAGGACATCTTCCTCTTCATTTCCAAACATATCACCTATTGTATATTTTGTAGTATAATTCAAATAAAATAATAAGCAACAAATTGAACTTCTTTCGAATAAACAAAAAATTGATCAAACATTAAAGCAATAACACATTGACAACAGCAAAGTTGTCATGACGATTAACATTTCAAGTTATTATATCCTTTTTTTTATTTTTATTTTCAAGGTACCATCCATAAGTAAAATAAATGCTAAAAGATTCTTAATTAAAATGTATTTTTAATAAGTTATAGATAAATGACTCCAGTTTTAAAGTATTTATTACAAAAATATAAAGTAAAATTATTATTAAAAAAATATAAGTAAAATTGCTAGTACTATTTCTAAATAGTACAATATAAATACTAATTTCATGTTTATTCTTAAAAAATTAAGGATAAATAAGATAGATTAGATAGAGAAATAAAAGATGTAGTATTTTATTAACTTTTTATTACTTAATTTACTTTTTGCTGTTAAGGATGATACCATCGTATTTCTGTTGGAACCACTTCATGGCGTCTTCCTTCGTCAAACGATGTTGAAAGCCAACCTTGCCAGTCTTACGTCGTCTGTGTGCTACATTGAATCCTAAAAATAAAAATATATTTTAGCTAATTAGTATTAAAATAATTGTTAAACCAAATAATAAGAAAGGATATAAAAAAATATGGAGACAAACACTGACTAATAAGTATAATAATACTTGACAATCAATAATTCTATTTAATTACATACCAATACAGAATTTAAAAAATATATAATTATAATGTTAAAGTATTCACTCAACATGCAATGCCTCCAGAATTCGGCAGAAAATGGGGAACAGAGTGTCTTAACACTAGGTTCCCTCTACCTACCCTGCTGTGTGGGATACAGCATGAAGCTGATTTGATTTTATTGCAGATTTAAATTGATATTTTAGATATAAAAACTTTATTTTAACACAATTTTAAATAAACCTGATATTTTACATAAAATACCTTAAAACATATGTTCCTTAAACTTTATAGAAAATAATTATATAATTATTCTCTTGTTGAGCTAAGTTTATTTTTGCACACAATTTACAGAGTGAAAATTCTATATTTTCGCTCTTGAACAAATGTGCTATACTAAATTTATTTATTTTAAGAAAATATAATGAATGATGTGTAATGTTAATCACCAATACAAATTTATTGTACTTTTTTAAAATAAATAAATAAAGTGTCTGTTTACAGAATAGTCATGACTATGCTTGTAAGTTTGTTAATTTTCACAAATTATATCTTACCTGGCCTTCCAAGTACGACGTAGAAGTCAAGACCATAGATACCAATGGAAGGATCATACTTGATACCCAAATCAATGTGTTCCTGGATACCAAAACCGAAGTTTCCGGTTGCAGAGAAGTTGTCACGTCTCAATTCATATTCCCTTACCTAAAATAGGAAGCAAATATGAAATTATTTACCATTCCAAGGAATCACCAAGCAGGTGAGTTTAGAAAGACAATGCCTTGGACTTACAACTAAAGAGTCCCTGTAAAAGGCACATTAACAACAGTGTGCCACAATGATCTCATTCATTTAAATTAAAAATTATTTATTAAGTTGGATTTAAGATTTTAAATGTAATTTCACTGAGTATTCTAAGCAGTAAAATAAAAGTGCCCAGAAGTTGCAATTGGAAATGTTATTTTAGCACAGAATTACAAAGAAAAAACTATGAGCAGTGGTCTCTTGAACAATTTGTGCAAGTATAAAAAATATAATGCTTTATCACTAACATCAATGTAAACAAATATATAAATAAAAAATCTTTACGAGAACATTTATATGAAGCAAATATTTTTTATTCATGTATAATATCAAATATTTTTATTATCAATATAGTATATATTTTCAGATCTAATTATTTAAAAGACGTCATAATTTTAACTATTGGGTTGGAATGATTGTCAACATTTAAGCATAAAATAATAAATTTTCTAGAGGAAAATAGTTAAGTATGATATATTAAATATAATATTACATAAAATTTTTGTATTACAAAAATAATAACAAGACTGAGAATATTGTGGTGAAATTAAAAAGAAGCACATTGATAGTAGCTTCTATCTTCACTCAGGAATGATTGTATTTAAATTATTTTCATTTCCACTTTGGTAATCAACATGTGGCATTGATTTCTGCAGTTAAAAACACAATGCTATTTTAATTGGGTAAAAGTGAAGATGGGAGTGTCTTAACATTGGATTATTTTGCCTATTTTGGACTACTTTTTAAAACTAATAGTACTATTTAAATTAACAAAACAAATAACTTAAATACCCACTTTTAATCCCCTTTCAAGAATTTCCTCAGCTTTAGCTCCACGAACAGTGCAGTGGACAGCAATTTTTTCATTACGACGGATACCAAAGGATCTGACAGTGTAACGAGCCTTGGAGAACACGGGTTGTTGACCAGTAAGCTGTTCCAACACCTAAAAATTTAATTATTTAATTAACGAAAGTACTTGTATAGTTATGATTGTTTTCAACACATATTTTAATGTTAAATGTTTTTTTTCTGAGTATTCTAAGCAGTAAGAGTAAAGTACCTAGAAGTTGCAATTCAAAATAATACTTTTGCATGATTTTATACAGAAAACACAATATTGTTGTGGTTCATTAAACAAATTCATGCTGAATAATAGTCATAATGCTAGTCGTATTATATATATATACATAACACTAATTTATACTAATCTATTTCATTCAAAGAAATAGAACTTGTTGATTTTCAGTCGATCTGTAATTTGACATCACATTAAGCAAATAACCTAAAAATGTTATGTTCCTCTAAGTCTAATATAGTGAAAAATGCAAGTGCGAGTCCAGCAATGTATGAAATATTGTTTCTTACCTTGGCAGCACGTGTCAATCTGTCACCAGATTCACCGACACAGATGTTCAGGCACAATTTCCTGATGTGCAGATTCCGCATAACATTTTTGGAATGGTCTTTGGGAACCTTCTTCTCCTTCTTATCCTTTTTAAGGGCAGGATTTGCAGGCGGTGGTACACGCTGAAAATCATCATAACAGTAATCATAGGCACGTATCAAATAAAATAACACAAAGTGCGGGTACACTTAGGCGAAAAGAACACTATTAAATGAAAACTATACGCGAGTAGTATAAAATAAGCACGAGTTATTGACAATAATGACACGGTTATGTTATATTTTACTTAAAAAATATTAATGATGCATATTTTTCACTGATTATAATCGATAGTATTTGCGGATAAATATAAAACACCTACCGCCATGATTAAGAATTTTTAAAAGAAACTAAATGTCAATAATTTTTACCACAGACTATGTAAGAACCATAGACATTTAATATTTTTATATGCAACACCTACTACAAAATAGTAGTTTCTGAAATAATACTTTCGTTAATTATATTGATTGTTAATACATGCATTACATTTCTTTTAACTATGTAAATTTTTAAAAAATTTTGGTAAACATTTTATACCTCCAGAATTCGGCGGAAAGTGGGGAACCGAGTGTCTTAATGCAAGGTTCCCTCTGCTTACCCTGCTGTGGGCGGGAAACAGCGTAAAGCTTATTTTTTATGACCAGCAATAATTTAATAATTTGCAACTTTTTAAAACACATTTTAATTTGGATTGATCAGCCTACACCTCAGACTTACGAAAAAATGTAAGATAGGTATTTTAACGTCATTTAAGCCTAGTTCTTAATCAATTTCATTTTTAATAACAAAATGTTAATTGAAACTTCGAATTCTATAAATATTGCATTTACAATATTAGTGAGCTTCATAGTATTATAAATTATATCAATTTGAACGTAACTTTTTATAATACAACACAGATTTAGATATAACGAGAGATTGTTTACAATTATACATTTTGTTTTTAAAAAAAGCTTATATTATGTTTAATTTTTTAAACATTTTATTTGTAATGAAAATACTTATTATGACTTCTTTAAAATTATTCGTGAAATACGTGGATATTAATCCTGTATTAAATTCTATAATTGTATATTACACAGCAGGGTAGGCAGAGGGAACCTAGTGTTAAGACAGCTTAGTGGCAGAACTCAACGCCGCGCTTTGCCTCGATACCACAGCGAAGAAAAGCAAATATAAACGTAAATAAATATTTCACTTCCTCGAGTGGAGATCGAAACCCACAACCGTCGCGTTACAATCGCACCTAGTGCCGCGGCGCCACGACGACCTCAACAATTGCTTATTAAATTAGTACATATACATATGTAACGTAATCACTTAACACATTGCGGGGCAGTGGCACTACAGCAGGGTCTACTTATGCCAGAAAAAAACGTGAATTGACACATGATCGGGATATTTTGTTACGTTTAGCTGTAGTTTTATAGGCATCATTCTAGTATATTGCCACAAAAAAAGTTAAAATAATACAGGTTCTGGATAATACAGGTGCAGTCTAGACGGCATTCAAAACTAGCCTAGACTAGTCGAATATATTTGAAGTATGTTTTCATTCACTTCTTTTTAATTAGCTTCACGCTGTCTCCTGCATATAGCAATTAGCGAGGCAAAACTACTACTAACACTCCAAAGAGAGACAAAAAAAGTAGGAAACGTGTCGTTCTTTCCACCTTCCGCCGAATTCTCAAGGCATTGCCTATTAAGGGCAGAACTGAAAGCCATGTTTTGCCTCGTTAACGCACTGAGGAAAATTAAAGTTTTATTTAATTTCCTCTATTGGGAATCGAACCCTCAACCTGTCGAGTTTAAAGTCGCACGCCACGACTGGCCTTATTCTGTTATCTAACAATCTCCATTACATATTTTTGTATCAATTACATTATTACATTATTTATATACATTGTTTTTATTACATGTACTCATGAACCTTGTTTACGATGAGTTTTCAGAAAAAAAAAGGATTAAAGAATACTAACATTTTTTATATTTGGTCACTGCCGTACAGAATAGTACAAGGGAAATGAGCCCTTCTGTGTACCTTTATTATAAAGGAATCTTCAATGTACTGCATAATACTTTATCTGTAATACTTAATAATACTTTACATTTATGAATTGAATGGAACCTACTATATAGAGAATATTAAAAAATACGTAACAAAAACTCCGCATAAGCTTTGTGATAGCCCCTAAATATATCTAGCATCAAATCTAATGTGCATGCTATTTTAAAGGGTTTCATACTTCAAAAGAAAATAAACGAAACTCTTATAGGATTATATTGTTATCCGCTTGAGTGTCCAACAGACAAAACGAAGGCAGAAAGTGAACACTTATGTATTACAAATAAATGAAAACATCCGAGATTTGACAATTACAAACTTATATTTGTAATTCGTTTCAAACAACAGTTGTGCATGCGCTCACATACTTAAGCTGGTCAACTTTTATAAGTTTTACTTCCAGTTGACCTATAATCACAAAATTATATTAATTGGTAAATATATAAAAATGAGAATTTTGTGGTAAATTATAAAAACATTTATCATATTCAAATAGATCTATTTATTTCTGTTCGGTCGCAGTTGTACGCTGGTATAAATATTGTTATAGTGTGTATATTATTATTAGAGTAATATCATTCATTGATGCATAACAATTAAGTAGGTATGTTTCCCATGGTGAAAAAAACGTTGAAAATCCCATTTGCAACAAACAGGGTAAATAGTGTAGTAGGTAGGGTAATTAAATTACCGAGTTAATGTATTTTTTAGTTTTAGGTACGCTGTATCCCGAATACGGCGAGGTAAGGGGAACCGGGGAATCCATCAATATAAACAAAACGAACGAGAATCGAACTCACAACCTGTCACATTTACAATGGCCTAATTTTTTTATTTAATTTCAATGTATCGTTTTCTTGCTAAATATAGAATATTTTTCATTAATACAAATTAGAATAAAAAAGGGGCTGACTAGTTTTAATGTTTTAATTACTATTAAACGAGCTACAGATTTGAAGAATAGGTAAATTTTTACAAAATTATTGAAGTTGTCAATATAAAAACGAAGTAAAATAATAATAATACCTATTTATAAGTTTTGCTTAGTGTTAATTCAATTTCGAATTGGCTTTTTTGCTTACATCCATAAAGACAACCTTTAGTTGCGCAACTGCATGCCGCCGTTTTTTAATCGGTCGTCGATCGTCGCTCGTCAATTGATATAGATATTTGGTATAACTACTTAGGCTAACTATAATATATTTCCTTGTGGTATTTGAAGTTTGAAGATAATTTTACGTGATGTGGCCACGTGCAGACCAAATTTTTTTTACACATTTAAAAAAAATATTCGTATATATATACTACCTCGAAAATTCTTTATAAATCTTTATTTTCTATTTGCTTATTGTGCGGTTAATATACAAAGATTATAGAAGCTTATTTTATCATTTCGAGCAATAACATACAAAAAGTAATTGAAATAACCAGCTGATTTCAAGTGAGGTTAAGTCAAACTGGAGTTTCTGTCGAATTGAATTATAAATATAACATCAACAAACAAATGGATGAAGCCCAAAGACAGAAATCATTTTGTACTGATCCTGTAAGATATAGTAGATGGCACTGCCCAATTTGTGATATATTCACAAATTCCTATATTCAACTCAATCAACATTTAGAGGGAATTGGACACCGACACAAAGTGATGGCGAGATACAATAACAAAAACAATAACATACAAGGGGAACAGAATACCAACTTTCAATTTTATATTTTTGCTTTCATTCAAGTGCTTGTAACATCGTTCATAACTTTTTATATTGTTATCCATTTCTTTAATTAATGTGTAATCATTAAAATTATCTTAAGTAATGGCTATTATCGGTGCCTTAAATTTCGCGCCACAATTTTAATTGGCGGAGAAGTCGTCCCCAAGCGTTCACGGCTTCTATGCGCACGAACGAACGCGCAGAACAATGAGGTAGCAGCCATTTTATGTCGGTGCCTAAGAAAAACATAATTCGAATGGCCAATCTTAACGAAATTGTGTAATTAGTGCTCTAATTTATGTGTTTCTGTACACGCCACTATTATTAGGTGTTTCTTTGCTTATGTGAGTAGAAACAAGGTTTTGCTATATATAAAGATAGACAATAAGCGTAATGAAACTTATCATTTTGCATTTATGTGAAATAATGATTATTGCAATATTATTACGTCGTTCCCTCCATAAAGTACAAATTACAAGTGTTTATTGCAACTGCAAGTATTTATTTGCGAGCGTTGTTTGTGTTTACATTTCTTAAGTAGGCGATTGATCGTATCGCAAAAATGCATTCTGCATATTTAGGCATGAGATATGACATAACTTTCCATACTAATAGCAATTTACAGCTTCGTAGACTAGTTTTTGTTTACATTACAATTGTAGTGATCATTAATTACGCTTCTCATAACAACCGGCGTCGCGCAGCCTCGGCTTAAAGTTGGGGACAAAATTCAATAACGAATTGGCCATTTTATTGATGGCAGGGGGGGAAGCTGGGTGGAGACGGTCGGTAAGCTTCGGCCATTTAATTTTTACACATTTAACACTTTTTCTTATGTTTTGTTTACATTCCGTGTTGAAATGACTAACTTTGCACATATGTATAAACAAAACTCAATGTATTAAAATGTATACTTACATATGGCTTATAGATAAGCGCGCATATCGGTACTTATAAGGAATATAAACACAACCTCAATGTTCCTATATCATATTATAGTATTCAGTCAATGCCCTATGTGCACTACTTAATTCCATTAAAGTTCAAATACAATGATAATATGAAGTGGACATTAATCTAAGATCTAAACTTTCAGATTGGATTTGTATTGGATTTAAATAATTGAAATAATTCATATTACTTATTAATTTTGTATGTTAATAAAGAAAATATGATAAATTAAAACCTTATTTGTTATTTTTTGGTGTTAATCTAATAAGAAATGTTTGAATTAAAGTTTAAAAGTTTTTTTTTTACTTTAATATGTGTAACTTTAATATCACAAGTTTTTTTTGTTTATGTTGTATAGTATTTTTTTTATTATAATTTATGTTATAATTTGGCATTATTTTTGTTCCTTTTTTTGAAATTGTAATTATTACTATTGATTTACATTGTCATATAGAAATGAGGTAGACTAAAAGAATAAATTTGATTTATAAAACTGGATCTAGTGTTTTGAAAATATTTATCAATAGTTAAAAAAATCCCATATATAGAAAAGGAAATTATCTTCATGATTTCAAGAAGCTTTAGTATTTATATTTTGTTTTTACATCATTTCACAAGACTAGTATTGTCATTGTTTTTTATTTAGTAATTATTTACAATTTAATTATGCAAATATTAATTATGTTTTTAAATTGAATGATACTTGTAATGTCAACTGACTGCAAGACTAAATTAATATATTACTTAAAATGGTACTTATAATTTTGCAATAATATTTTTTCTCATTAGTAGACAAAATTTACACACAGAAGTGTGAATGAGATGATGATCACCACAGTGAGAATTGAACCCTCAAGTTGTCTTGTTTTACTTATATTTTTCCTCATTAGTAGACAAAATTGAAAAAACCTCCCAAATGGTACAATTATTTTTTTATCCTAGTATGTATCATAAACACGTTGCACATATGAATAGTTGAAAAATAAGTACTTGTGATTCCAATTCACTCAGATTAAATAATTTTTGTTAGTAACTTTACTTTTATATCTGTGGACCATGATGATCGACTTCACAGTTTGTGTCTGACACAGGTGATGAGATACACTTACCACATTGGCTAATATAAAGTTTAATAAATGCTTACTAATAATATATTTTCATTCAAAATATTATTTAGTTTCTAAGCAGCTTTGCAATTTCACTGTGTAGACTTCATTTCCCACTCAAATTTGAAATATTATATCTTGAGTGGGGAAACTCAATGCTTCACATGTCTCAAAAAAACTAAAGCAGTCTCACCATAGCAAATTGGAAATCAATGGAATGATTTTGACAACCACCACATTTACAGTCATATGCTGTTATACTGCTTCACTATTACCTGAACCAACTTAAATTATATATATATTTTTGTAATAAAAATTTTTAAATAATAAATGTATTGGGCAGGTGGCTGTTGATGATGGGGGTGCAAGAGGCAGTCCGCCATTAGTTTCCCGGCACATTGGGGCGTGGGCGTCGGGGGTGTGGCACGGGGCGTGGGGGTCCCCGTGCCGCCCCCCGGCGACCTACTCGCCACGATATCTATGTTTGAACAACAGATCAAAGCAGAGCCTATGAGGTAAGGAATTACATACTCTTCAAGGGTACATAGAAAATTATTATTTTCTTTATTCAAATTGACTTTTTCAAGTTCTTTCCTCAACAGTTGCTTTTTTGAATATAAAAGTTACAGTTAGTTTAATACAATAATACAAAAGTAGCTTAACAAATGTCTAATATTTTGAAATGGAACTTTACATTTAAGTATTTCTTTCAGCTTCTATCCGCATCCTCATGTAAACACAGGTCCCCCTACAATAATCCGTTCAGATACAAACCATGGTATAATTAACATGAACCAACACCATCCAGAAGATTCAAAAGATAGTCTTATAGTACAACAGCAAGTACAACACCAGGAGCTGCTGGATCAGCACCAACAACATGAAGAGTTGAATGAAGATGAGGTTGATAATGTTAGGCTTGTTTTACTTTTTTTTTGTTGCTACATTCCGCATATGGCAGGATAGGCAGAGGGAACATACTGTTAAGCCACTGTTCCCCATTCCCCCCTAGTTTTAGAGACATTTCATGTTGAGTGGTAGAATTTAATGCTGCGCTTTGTCTTGTAAATAGAGCAAGGAAATTAAGATAAAACTCATTTCCTTGAGTGAGAATTGAACCCACTAATTACTTAGTTCTTGTTTTACTTATATTTTTATTTATTTTATTTTATGTATTTAATTAAAATTATTGTTCTTACTTAATATGTCATCTAACATTTTTATTATTTTAAATTTTAGTTAAGTTTCAAAGGAATGGAGGATGAAGGTGTTGAAATGGATATGGATGGCCGTGGCTGTTCTCAGGTAAATTAGCTTACAATTACATATTTTCTTATAACAAAACAGAAAATTTAACACAACTAATACAACATAACTTCTGACAGGGTATGGGGGTTGACATGGGATCAGTTCAAACTAAAATGGAATTATCGAATGGTGGTCAAGTACCAAGATCCAAACCACAGGCCTGTAAGGTATGTCCTTTAAACTTTAAAGTAAGTAACTTAAAAGTATAAGTTCACTAAAAAAACATAAATAATTTTAATAAACTGTTTAATTTATAATCAAATATTTACAGGTCTGTGGGAAAGTCCTATCATCTGCCTCATCTTATTATGTGCATATGAAATTGCACTCCGGAAATAAACCCTTCCAATGCACGGTTAGTACATTACATACATACATAACATTCATAATATCATATGTTTATGGTGTTGTGTGAGTTTATAAGTCAACTTGCATATATGTTTAAAAAATTAATTAATCATAATTATTATAATTAAGATTTCTTTATTTATTGGGTGTATAAATGGATAAAACGATAGATCTATTTTATTGCATAAATCTAAGTTGAGATATTTTAAATAACTCTCTTATTAAAGAATATTAAATAATGATTAAAATATATGTCTCCAAATTGACTTATTTACGCCTGGTGTTCAAATAAAAATAACAAATACATTTAATTTTAAAATAAATAATTCCAGTATTTGGCTGAAAATGGGGTACATAGTGTTTTATCACTAGGTTCTCTCTGCTTACCCTGCTGTGTGCGGGATACAGCGTGAAACTAAAATATATTTCTTATCAGTCCATTCATCACTTTCTGCCAAATTTCAAGCCTTATAATTGCCAACATTGCCTGGAAGTTTTAACCTCAGAATTGTCTTTTTACCACTGCACACGGCGACGGCCTCAATTATAAAATGAAGTATTTCATTTCCTCAATCTAGAAAAAAGACAAAACGTAGTAGGTTGCCTCTACCCACCCTGCGGGATGCGGGGTACGCGGGACATAGCTTGAAACAAAAAAAATGCTTTTACCGACGCACTGGCAACAAATATGATCCTAAAAGGGATCTTTATTCATTTAAGTTACGGAACCCTAAAAACGAGTCCTTGTACAACAGGTGTGCGACGCAGCGTTCTGCCGTAAGCCGTACCTAGAGGTACACATGCGCACGCACACCGGTGAGCGCCCCTTCCAATGCGACCTCTGCCTCAAACGCTTCACGCAAAAATCAAGTCTCAATACGCACAAACGTGTACACACTGGTAAGTTTGTATTGTGTGTGTGTGTGTTTTTTTTGTGTATTTTTCTTTGTGTGACAATGCTGGTCAGTTGTATTAATATAATATGTGACTTGATTGATAATAAAAGAGTATATTGTATTTGACTAAGAAATGAGAGCGCGACGGTTGTGGGTTCGATTCCCGTTCCGGGAATAAGCTGCTTTTTTTCCCCTCACGTTGGTAATAAGAGAAAGAGCAGTTTTGAGTTCCGCCATTCAAGATGTCTAAAAAAATTGAGAAATAGTGTATCTAAACTTAATCTAAAATAAGAAAAATATGTCAAAAAGAGACACAGACATGTCAATATTTCTGTTTCTATAATATTATATTAAATACAATTATGACCAGCAATGTCATTCATTTTATAATCTATACCTGTATTCACATGAGGCAGATTTTACAAGTAAACTAACCTAAGTACATTTATTTAGTCATAGCCAACAAGTTTCAATAGTAAATGTCTATTTAACTTTGAACCGTCTACCCTTGTGATAAGGTTTATTTTAACCTGTCAAGTAACTATATTAGCACATGAGATCAATGTCTACTTAGTTAACCTGTCAGATTTATTTAAGAACCATTTTCTTGACTCATTGATCTCATGTAGCTTTTAATGTAATTTCCATAGGGTTAATTAATTGTATTTTATGTGTCGAAAAAAGTCTATATTTTTTTAATATTTTCCTAAATCATTTCAAGTAAATTTTATGTTATTAATAATTCAGTATATTAATAAAAGTAATAATTAGTATACTCTTGTAAGGATGGAGGTTTTTATGGAAGTTACATTATACTTTTTTTTTTAATAAAATATAAAAATATATGATATAACTAAACCGACGCTCCCATGTAATAATACCATGAGAGGATTGTTTTTTTTAATTATTAACAGAAAATTTTATATTTTTTCGAACAAGTCCACCTCCTCCTGTTTCGATACCGGTGCATTTTATAGTAAATGTGTTAATTATTTTTTTTTGTTGACTTTCAATATGTATTTATTTTTTTATTTTACTTCTTTTGCCGCCCTGATATTTCATTTCTTTTTTTACCACTGATTATATGATTATATGTGATATATAGATCTTATCATGTTTTAAGCTGTCTTCAATATTTGGACATTTTATAAACAAATTTATAATTTATTTTCACTTATGTATGCTTTATTAAAAAAAAACTTTTTATATTATAATTTAATTACGTTATGCTGGATTTAAAATATCTATTTACGTGCTGTAGAGATGTATTTGCTAGTAGTAAAAGAACATGGCCTCTGGACAATATATATTTTTTTAAATATATAAATTATTATATACACATCCTATATTTTTTTCTTATGCACTATGTATGAAATTATACAAACGTTCATAACTAAGTTACGACACTGGTGCGAGTCACAGTTACGGCAAAATTGACAACACATATGCTTAACATAAACATGTGAATAGTTTTTGAGTTGTGTCACGTTATATATACATACTTCTGAAATAAAATCAGGGCGAGAGGAAGATGTCGATGAGAGGTAAACAGGGGGAGGTACGGAATTCACTCTGGGCTCTAGGCTTTCTGATTTCTTTTTTTTTCATGGGAGTCCATTGTGGATTCCTTACAGTGTTGCCAGGTTCAAAATATATTTCGGGATTATACTTAGTTACAATTTGCTATTTGAATGTTGAGGCCAAAACACAAATGAAACAATCCAAAGTTAAAACATACAAAACAAGATGTTTATTTTGTGTCACCTGGCAACATTTGGTGTAAGGTGGCTTGAATAGTATCTCGGATTGTCGCCTCGCTTTTAGATGAGCACATGCGGGCTCTGATGGTGAAGGAGCGCCCCTACAAGTGTGAGCTCTGTCAGATGCGCTTCACGCAGAGCTCCAGCCTCAACAGACACAAGAAAATACATACGGGTGGGTCTCCGCCCTAATATTATTTAAAATTATGTTCAATGTTACGCTCCCATAGTATATGAGATTGCCGATAGTTTTGATTTTGTCTAAATATTTTTTTCTTATGACGTTGTTTTATTAATATTTTACACAATCTATTTTATCAAATTAGGTAAATTACAAATTACATTTAGTATAAATTAATTTTGGGGTATGTGATATTAGATTAACGTCTCAATAATAAAATGAGCTCTGCCTTACCGACCTCCCCCTGGATGTATGTTTGAGTGTACAGTGAGATAAGTTAACAAAAAATACATTAAAAAAAAGCTTGAGAGAGTGCAGTGATGCTATATCGAAAATCGTATAACGTTATAGAGGAGCACAGACGAGCCCTGTTAGAGAAAGTGCGGCCGTACCAGTGCCACATCTGTTTTATGCGCTTCACTCAGAAGTCCAGCCTGGGCCGACATGGAAAAATACACACCGGTAGGCATTTTGCCCTAAACTCCTTATGTAGTCAATGAATTATATATAAATTAGAGCTCACGTACATTAGGCACTGTCACCGCCGGTTGCGCCGAAAGCAGTTTTGTAGCTGTGTTTTGTTAATATTTCTAGAGGAGCACATCCAATCGCTGATCAACAAAGTGCGCCCCTATCAGTGCGACATCTGTGACAAGCGGTTCACGCAGAAGTCCAGCCTTGGCACTCATAAACGTATACACACCGGTGGGTCCCTTGATATCTTTTATGTTCATACGGTCTCCGAGTCACAATAACTGTTGTGGCTTTGACACCCTTTTTGTGAATAGTTTAAGGGCTCCCGTATACAATCTTTGGAACAACAGCGATTTGGAAGTGTGTTTAGTGTGCTTTATGATGTTTTATATTTTATTAATTTAATAAATTTACAATAAATGGAAAAACGGCTCATCAAAATAGGTTGAACGCGCTCAAAAACTATTCACAAACACGTAACAGTAAAGCATGTGTACGTAATGTAGGCGTGAGAATGTCCGATGGACAAATAAGTTCGCAATCCCCTCATGGTGGATGGTGTGGGATGGGCGGATACAGTCGGTGTAGTGAGCTAGCTAGAATTATTTGTCCATCGTGGTTTTGTTTTGTTTTCTGTCCCCTGTGGCGGCGCAGGCGAGCGGCCCTTCCAGTGCACCGTCTGCCTCAAGTCCTTCACGCAGAAGTGCGCGCTCAATTTACACGAAAAGATACATACGGGTTAGTAGCCCACATTACACTTAGCCAATCCGATAAGTACGATAAGCGACTTATGACTCGTCACGCACTCATGTACCATCTCATTTAGCGTCATGCTTCTTTCCCGTTTTTTCCGTTGCCTAACCCGTTGTTTTAGCCCCGAAAGCTTCCATCTCGTTGCTTCCGACTAACTTCTCGATTTCTGTTAACTTTGCGCGCTTTTACGTACTTCTGCACTCGGAATTTACCTTTCTGTTAGAGCAACAGGTCGTTTCACCCTCGCATATTAGCCATCTCAAATTAGATGTACCATTACTTTATTCATATCTTCATGATTATTAATTCTTGCACAAAAGCGGTAATGCAATCGCTCCAAAGACGCACTCGAAGCGCCCAAGCGCGTATCTAAATTGCCGCCGTCGAGTGCGGCGGTCGGGGGAGGTCGGGGGATTGGCAGGGCGAGGGTAGGCGCGCGTCGGCGACGTGCGTTACTCGCTTTTGTGTGTGCACTGGGCGCAGTGCCAGGGCGACTTACTGGACTCTCGTGCGCACGCATACAGGCGAGCGGCCCTATCAGTGCGACGCGTGTCTCAAACGCTTCACGCAGAAGTCCAGCCTCAATATACATAGACGGACGCACACAGGTGGGTGACACCGGACCGGCCGGACTGGCGCGCCTCCCGCCGCCTCCCGCCCGCTCCCCCTCGGCTCCCGCCGCCTCTTCCCGCCTCCTCTCCGCCGCCAGTCCGCGCCGCCCCGTAGCGCGAGGGCGGCTAGCGCCCTTGCTCGCCCGCCGTCGCTATAATGTATGTGTTGGGCACCAGTCCAGGGCAGACCGTTCCAGTGCCTGTCCTGCCCCGCCGCCTTCACCTGCAAGCAATACCTGGAGATACACACGCGCACGCACACCGGCGAGCGCCCCTATCAGTGCGACATCTGCCTCAAGCGCTTCACGCAGAAGTCCAGCCTGAACATCCACAAGCGGACGCATTCGGGTACGTTCGGGGAGGGGGGTAAGGGGGTGGGTGGGGCGTGAGGGGGAGGTGCGCGGGAAGGCGCGCGCAGCTCGGGCTCGGGCCCGCGTCGATTCACCCGTGTGTTTACAGTGCAGGGCCGGCCGTTCCAGTGCCTGCAGTGCCCGGCCGCCTTCACCTGCAAGCAGTACCTCGAGATACACAACCGCACGCACACCGGCGAACGCCCCTACCAGTGCGACGTGTGCCTCAAGAGATTCGCGCAAAAGTCCACACTCAACATACACAAACGAACGCACACAGGTACCGCGCTCGCGCCCCCCCCCTTTTTCCTTTTTCTGTGTCATGATTATTGTTTACTATTTTGTGACATGATAGTTGTCGGTGCCACTCGGTGGGATGTTTCTCAGCGGTAACTGTGGGTGGTGACCAGCGTTGCCAGATTTTGCCTACGGTAAAGGCGGGACATTTATCTCTGGAATTGTTAGTAACTTATTAAAAAATAAAGTTATAAAGAAAAGAATTATCTATGTGCGTGGAATAATTCAGGAAACATGGGACCATGTCAGGCCCGTTCGAGACATTTAAATTTTGGGCTAAAGATCAGGACGTCCCGCCAAAATCGGGACGTCTGGCAACGCTGGTGGTGACTAATATGTGTGGTGGTTAGTGCAAGGGCGGCCGTATCAGTGCATGGAGTGCCCGGCGGCGTTCACTTGCAAGCCGTACCTGGAGATACACATGCGCACGCACACCGGCGAGCGCCCCTTCGAGTGCGATGTGTGTTACAAGCGCTTCACGCAGAAATCTACGCTCAACATTCACAAGCGCATCCACACCGGTATGAGGGGGGGCCTTACATCTGTAGTAATGCCTCCTGTGACGTCACGTGTTACATTTTTATTAGCTTTGACACTCGTTGGGACTATTCACATTGGGTAATTTCTATTAGTTATTACAGCCTAAAAATATATTTCTGATTAGTTATTACATATATTAAATGGTTGTCACTAAGTACTGTAATAATGTGAATCGTCCAAATGTTTTGAAATCCGGATTAGTTATTCACACAAGATACTTGTTTTTGTTTTGTTGTGTGTGAATATTTTCACTGCGATTGGAGGAAATACAAATAGAAGGACGGCAAATTGCGATAACAGGTACTAATTATATTCCTGGTCCAATGATGTGGCACCGACAACTATTTTTATTGTTTCATTTTTTATCATACGCTACATCATCAATTAATTTTTGGTATCTATCATTTTTTATGATTTCTTAGCTTCAATTCATTGATTTCAGACTTCATCCTACTGTCTAATTGCATCTTGCCGTCTTTTTAACACTGCTTTTTTATTTTTGTTTTATTATTGCTTTTCAGTTTAGTTTTTTTTAGCATTAGACGCTTTACATACTATTGATAAAACTATAAATGTAGATATTTTAATGGTTTATCGCGTTTCAGGGGAACGTCCATATGCATGTGATATTTGCCAAAAAAGATTTGCAGTCAAAAGCTACGTAACAGCGCACAGGTTAGTATCCTACTAATATTATAAATGAGAAAATATAGCTTATAAGTCTGCGCTTATGTAATAGAACCCAAAACAATTATTTTTAAAATTTTTGTCTGTTAGTCTGTGTACTTGTGCGGAGTAACTCAAAACCTGCTTAACCGATTTAAATTGAGTTTTTACTATTGTATTTTGGTATTTTTTTCTTAACATTTAGTGTTAAAATAATTATATCAAAGTAAAAAAAAATAAATAAAATTTATTAAGACAGTTAAGTTTAACTTTCTTTATAAATATTTCGATAAAAACTGGTTCAATTTTTTATTGTGTAGTTATTTTCAGTTCTTTTTTAGTGTTAAATATTCAAAATATATTCTTGTTATATATATAATATAGTTCAACGTTTACAGACTACGATTTATGTAAAGGATATGTATAATTCGATTAGAATATAACAGTAAGTTGAAGCGTGCGTTTGGGTTGCCAGTTCATTATAAGTTTGTTACCGTCCAGGTGGTCCCACGTGGCGGACAAGCCGCTGAACTGCGAGCGGTGTTCTATGACATTCACGTCCAAGTCGCAGTTCGCGCTGCACATCCGCACGCACTCGAGCGGGCCCTGCTACGAGTGCAGCGTGTGCGGCCGCACCTTCGTGCGCGACAGCTACCTCATACGGTATCTATTGATTTTAATGAAATTTATTTATCTGATAGCTATTTGTAGCTCCGTACTCCACTCACTTTTGCGTCCTAAAATTTATAACGGCAAAGTGGGTGGTATGGGAGGTAGAGGGAGAACTTGGTTGACCTTTGAAAATACAGTATCACAGATACTGGAGGAAGGTCACGTAAAAAACAGGACAACCCCCCGGAGGGCATGTATGAAAAGGTTGATGACGAGGCAAAAGAGGTATGTAGAGAATGTAGCGTTTGGCGCTCCGTTCTCTCTGACTACCCCGCTAGGGATAAAGCGTGAAGCTATGTATGTATGTACTTATCTGATGGATCGCGGCGGTTGTGGGTTCTCTTCTAACTTGGGAAAATAAATGATTATTTATTTATATTTCCTTTCTTTGTTCTGGTATTAAGGCAAGAGCGCGGCTTTGAGTTCCGCCAATCAATACGCAATGCTTTCAGAATTCGGCAAAAAGTGGGGAACAAAGTGTCTTAACACCAAGTTCCCTTTGCCTTACCCTGCTATATGCGGGTTACAGCGTGAAGCTTATTTTTGACTTAATTTATTTAATTTTACAACAGACATCATAACCGCGTGCACCGTGAGAACCACAGCAACGTGTCGGCCAACAGCATCGGCACCATAAACAGTGTTGCCACCAACACAAATAATGGCGGATTTGAGAGCCCCGGCGTTTGTGACCTGAGGTAATTATTTATATTTACATTTTAAAAAAGCCTATTGATTTAAAAATCTGAGTTTTTTTATTATTTATATGATTTCATCTCAAATTTTATGTGCTATTTGCACTATTCTTGCCATATCTTATATGAGGATTATGACCATAACTGGGAATAATGTTTCTAACATTATAAAAAAAATTAAAGATTTTAAAAATGCAGAGTTTTCTACTGTCTTTGTTTTTAACTTCAGTGATGAAAGCTTCTGCAGTACTAATTCTATAGATATTTTAATGTAACTTGTGGATTCAAAAGCTCTTGTTACGCCCTAATTGAATAAAGATTGAAGAGAGGCCGTCATGGCCCAGGGGTGTAATCACACCCCTGCTCACACTCAATGCTGGGATCGAACCCTCAGCCATCGCGTTACAATCTGTAACGCGATGGCTGAGGGTGCGATCCCCACTCGAAAGAATATTTATTAATTCTCAATATTTTTATCTCCACGCTCTGGCACCGACGTAAAAGCCCAGCATTGAGTGAAACCCCACAACACGCAATGCTTCGAAAAATTCGGTGGAAAGTGGGTAACGAGTATCGTAACATTAGGTTCCCTCTGCCTACCCTGCTGTATGTGGGATACAATGTGAAGCTATTTTCTTATATAAATATTATTATTATTTGATCTAAAAGTTTTTCCGCAATGTCACAACACTTTATGTCGTAGCCACGTGGTGCGGCGTCATATCCCACTCACATAATTATTGGGTGGCGAAAAATATCTTTATTTTAAATATAATAATCGCACACAACATATTATCTATAAACATTAATTGCAATTAAACTCTAAGCTGTTTTATTCTAAATACACTTTGTATTTAGAATAGAACAGTTATAGTTTAAAAAATGGAGTTTTTATTAATGTATTTTTATTAAAACAGCTTCGTACCAATGGTGAACCGGTACATGACGTCGCAGGGCACGCAGGTGTCGATGCAGGACACGCAGAGCAAGATGGCGGCCATGTCGCCGCAGTCCATCGCGTCTATTTGTGAGTAGTGATAGTCGAGCATCGATTATCCGAATTAATTAGGTGTTCGGATAGTCATTTATCACCAAGGAATTTGAAACATTAATCATTTACAATTTTATAAATATAATTATATATTTGATGACAACATTTTTCCATTTTCTTAATATATGCATCAACATTTTTGGTATACAGGGTGGAATTGTCAGCGCCACTTTAAATGAAACCACAGTTTTAACTACTCTATAAAAGCCTAATATAATTCGGAAAAAAAATAATTCTCGAAAATGAAAAAGTTTTTTTTTCAAACAAAATAAATAATAAAATTATCGTTTTAAAATAAAACGCCATTTGTAAAGTATAACATAGGCACGCACACACTTACCTGTCAAAGCGGCAACGTCGTACACTTATGTGTGCGTCACACGAAATTCAGGTATGGATAAAAATCGTGAAATGAAAAAAAAATCCTACGTCCAAACCGTTGAGGTACCTTGATTATTTTTTTTAATTCTGGGTTTGAAATATTTTACCCTATATGCAGTTTCAGTAAAAGAAGCGCTGCCTCTTCCACCCTGTATATATATTGCTTATTAAACAATTCTGTGTGACACATGAATAAAGTATCCAAAAGCAAAAGATTTTTTCAATTTGAACGGGAAGTTCCTAAGAATAGCATTTACAACCATACATACTCTTCAGCTCTATATAATTATAATATTTATATATACCATTATAAATTAAATCAATTAATATACAATTATAGTGATTATATAAAGTACTATTACTTTATATAATCACTATAATTGTATATTAATTGTAATTACTTTATATAATAATTGTAAATTATGATATTCCAGCATCTCCGCCGCCGCCGCACACGCCCACACCGCAGCCGCAGATGTCGATGCGTCTCGCTGATTGATCAGATCTTGGTATGCATCATATATGTACATAACTTTAGTAGGTTCATGTTTTTTTCATGGGTTCAAACTAGTGTTACCCTGGAGTGGCTCATTCTTTTTTATTCCGTATAATGCAGGCAGGCAGACGGAACCTAAGAACAGAACTCACCGCTGTGCTTTGTCTTGTTGGTAATGAATATTACCTCTTTTCCCCGAGTGGAAAAGGAACTCACAACCACTGCATTTACAGTCAAACGTGGTGCTGCAAAAATAGGATGGAAGAAGGAGAAACTAGACTGCCTTGACACTTGGTTACAAGTAAGGAAAGAAAATGTGTTGATAGGAGCCGAAATGTATCAGCTTGAATCCGAATCGGTCCGATTATTAGTCTCTTTAATGATGCAATGTTTCAGCAATATAGGCACTGGGAAATACGTGAATGTTAAAATATATAAAGATTATATAAATTTGTTCCAGACATATTACTAGCTCTCTCACAATCAGCGAGCAGTCCGAGTGCAATATTAGAGCAGCATCAGGCAGCCACCGGAGCAGCTACGCGCTACGAGCGAGCGCTATATACATATAATTAGTTCCCCCGTTTGTTTGTCGGCCGCGGCGCTGAGCGGCACCGCCTATCGTATACATTGTGATTAACCCACAGCTGTGATTCGTATCTACTACCATCACACCCCCATTAGCGTGGTGGCGCACATATATCGATACTTAACTCTCATCGTAGATCGTAGGCCTAAATTTTTGATCTCATATTCTAATTTGCTTAGTGATAACTTTCGGAATCGTTAGCGGTCGCGACTCGAAATTCTAAATTGTTTGTTTTTTTTAATCTGTCACTCGCTATCGTCCCGTCTGTCGGTCGTACGATCGATCGATCATTAGTCGTAGTGGAATGTAACGATATCTTATTGCGATGCTTTAACTTAGATGTCGGTGTAAATGGAGTTCAATAATTTTATAGAAGTGTTTCCGAGACGTGAAGCCTCCCCCGGTCCGTGGGATGCATGACGCAGTCCTGAAGAGGCAATAAATGAGTCTTCACAAGATAAATTTAATATGATGTTTATTGGAGAAATCCAGAGAAGTGCCTGTTGCAACAAAAAATTGGCAATATTTTTTAATCGTATTTCGTTCATAATAGATATTATGTTCGGTGTTCAAGATGTGATCGCCACTAGTCGACCGGTGGCATGTATGGCAATAAGTGAACCGGAGGCGGCGGGTCGTTCAAGCTTCTTACTAAAACTTTGTGTGCCTTCTAGCGGGTAGCGTTAGGCGTAAACAAACAAACACCATCGATGACGCTTCATTTTCAGTTCTCTCGTCGACACTTTATTCGCGACTAAACTCATTTCACGTCATTCATTGCGATATCGTTTCCATTTAGAATGTTTTATTGGTACGCGCACGTGTGCGACCGCCGGTAGCTCCGACTCCGAACGCCTTTTATATAGTTACGGCAGAGTTTGGGAGTAACATTGTGACGCGATAAATGATCGTATTATAATCGATTATATTTATTAGATGTGAATCGATTTTAGAATCGCTCGTAATCGCACACGTGCGCGTCGCGTAGTGTCGTTGTTCCATTGCTTGTATTCGAATAATAGTGATAACGTTTAGTATAGCGCAGTAGTCTTCCAAACCTTGAGACGGTCAGGCGTGAGGCGAGCATGTCCGCTGCGGGGTTCCTTATGGTTTGCCATTGTTGATATCAAAGATAGATTGGTGCCATTTCTATGTAAATGATGCGGTAGTGTAAGTTTAGTTAAGTTTGCAGGTCAGGGTAGTTTGGAAATAAAATATTGTACAACTCTTGTCGTAGTGTTAACGCGCCCGTTTGTTTTTATTGATTATTTTACGTTACTTGTATTGTACGTTGCGTTTTCTGTTCTGTATTTGTTTTTATACACTATTTTATTTCCACGGCGTGGTGTGTCCATGAGCTGAGGGTCGAAATTGTAAATATTGGTAGGATTTATTTATTCGAACGATATGGAGTAATACGATTCAAAATTAAGGTAAGATCGCATGATTTGTAGAATCTTTTTTCTTCTACAATCATAGAGTATATCGAACTGATGAAAAAAAAAAATGGAATTAATCATAGAGTATTTAGCGCAGAAGTATACTTTTGGGTAAAGAAATCAAAATTTCCTCGTAGATATAAATAATGATATATACATATGGATGTTGTTTGATAGTCCTCGATATTTTTTTATATTTTGATAGTTCTGTATTTGAGACATGAAAAAATAGGCCAATATCTCATTTATCATTTACATATAAAAATAAAAACATGTATGTACACGATAATATAAGATGGAGTGACAAAGACGGATGCATTTAGTTTCCCAGTAAAAGAAAAGTATAAAATCGTACGTGACAACTAAAAATATTTTACAGTGTTTAGCGAGACGTTTGTTAAGTTTCTTACCAAGCCATTGAGAACAGTATTATTTAGAGAAACTAGAACTTTGGTTTAAATCGTAGTGTAAATGTTCAATAACCAGATGTAAATCGCCACGGAGAGAAAACGGAGAGAAAGTTATTTACCAATAGTCAGTAGCGACGCGGCGAACGGGAATAGAGACACCAACATAGCAACCTAGGTACATATACTATATAAATATACATATATAACGTATGCCGGCGACGACTCTCGGGCTATATTTTTATAGGATTAGCGATTTTGCGTTGTTATCGGTTCCGAGTAGACGAGGGTCCGCCGCCATATTTACATACCGATGTTAGTTACTATGTATACTTAGAGAGTAATCATTATAAACCATATATATTTATATATTTAATTACGTAATCGTCAGTGTTATGAGTTGTACTACCCCCTATATTTTTTTGAACCGTAGAAAAGACTGATCGCCGTATGGTCCACGACTTGGAATATGAATACTCACAAGAATTTTTTTGGCAAAATTAAAATTAATATTTATTTTTGAGACGTCAGAGCGGTTGTGGTTCGGACCAACCAGTGGCTGTAGGAAGGAAGGTGAAGGTAGTAAAAGTACATATCCTCGTCCCGAGCTGGCCCGGGAGCGGCCGTAGCGCGTGTAGCTACATAACGTTTAGTTGTATGGTATGGTTAGATTTACGCGTACTTCCGCTTTGCCGACATATTGCGTTGCTTACGTCATAATCTTACGAGAGTACAGCCTAAGGATTTTAACCTTTTTTCTTTTTATATACTGAGAGCTATTTCTAAGTCACTGAGTTTATACACTTCGTAGTTTTTAAATAATAATGGCTCTAAGCCGAACTCGACGTTTTGGAGTATTTTACAATACATTTGATTCCGATTTTATTGTAAGTCGATGTGCAAAAATCATGGCATGATTTTTTTACAAGCGGTCATTTAGTCATAGCTCTACAGAGTTTTATTGACCAATATTTTTAACTACAGCTGTTTTTTCTTTTATTGTTAAAATTTTTAGGCTAGTTTATATTTTATTGAATAAGTTAGATTTGTTAACTGTGGTGTATTACATTGCACGTGAATATTATATCACCCTTACAGCCTCTTGCACGACATGTCGTTTCTTTAGTCTGAATGTATTGTGATAAATTTATTATTATTATTATTAGTTTAATATTAAGCGGCTGATAACACTTAATACCGACTAGTGATAAACACTAAGCGATTATCCTATCGGACAACTGACACGTTGGCACTTTCTATATTTTATATTGTTATTTTTTCCTATTAATGTATACGTTTTTAGGCGTTTTTTTATTATAAATTTTATTATACATGGATCTCCAAGACTGACTCTATGTCACACTATTACTGTAGTTGATTTAGGTGTTATCAACACCTTAAATATAATTCTTATTATATTTTTATTCTTAATATTGTTTATCGTTAATTCTTTGAGAGTATACACTTATTCAGCGGTGAAGAGACTGTAAGGGCATTATGTAGTCAGCATTATGTATATGCTTTAATGTGATTTTTTAAATGTACTCTTTATTATATAATAGTATCATCAATCGATATAATTAGCGAACTAACAAAGCGATTTTTAATTATTTTTTTTAAGTTCATAGTGATTTATATTGAGATCAAAATAAATACAGAGTTTATTTAATTTTATGGAAAATATACATTGTAAAATTATTAGTACTCTTTTTGAAGAGATCTATTAAAAGAAACTATATGAATGCAAAATAACAAGTCACGATTCTTTTAGAGGTCGCCATGTAGTCGAGAAAAATAAACGTGCCATGATATTTGTGGCTATACATATTGTTTGATTTTTACATCCCTTTCCCTTGTCATATCTTACCCAAAATAACTATAACTTGACTTCAAAATACATTTTTAATCATCTAGTCAAATTTTATAAAAGCAAGAGTAGAAGTCACTAATAATTTGTATAGATATTACAGATAACTATAAACGTTCATTAATTTCTTAGATGTAGACCAGATATTTTATTAAAGTTAAAACTGATTAATTATTGATGTTGTACTAAAGTTTATATGGAAAGTGATTAACCAAAAAGAGAAACAAAAATAACTATTGTAAAAAAAACTAAGTTAAAAAAAATTACTTCCTAGAAGCAAATAAAACAAAGTCGTTCCAAAAAGTATTCATTAAAACTTGATAAATAAAAAAAAAGCACGTCGACTAGCAATCTATAACAATTTCTTCTTTCACCACATTAGCGTCACCAGCCGGAGCCAACGTGTTGTCCACAATCGGCGCCGGACTTTTATAGTACTTATTACTAGCGTGATGTTCTTTTAAATATTCTCCTCCCATTTCATAGTATTGTTCTTTGGAAATACACCAATTTTCGAACTCATTACTGCCGGCGAAGTCTCTGGCGCCGTACCAGGCGTCGAGGCTGGGGTTTTTAGCCATAACTACTTTATGCGTCGATTGGAATGGACGCATTTCTAATAACTCCCTTTCTAATCTTTCTTTTAAGCCTGAAATAAAGCAAATATTTCTCAGATATCCCCCTCTCTTTGGGGAAATGATTATACTTGATGATACAGAATAGACAAAGCGCTGCGTTCAGTCCCGCCATTTAATATGCAATATCTCGCCTTGAAATTGAGAAATAGAATGTCTTAAATGTTCCCTCTATCTTTTTATATTCTTAAATAGTTAAGATGTAAATTTTTACCTGGAAACTGAGAGCAACCACCAGTTAAAAATACATTATTTGCCAAAAGCAACTGATCTTCCTCGCTGAAGTGTTTAAAAACATATTCCAAAGTTTCCGCCAATCCAGCTTCCAGGTTACCCATCATTGACGGTTGAAACATTAGCTCTGGAGCCCTACAATAAATTTAACAAATCATATTATATTAGCATTATAACTGTTTCATATTTTGTTGATTATTATATGTCGTCATGGGGTAGCGGTAAGGCGTTTGACTGTAAACGCGATGGTTGTAGTTTCGATT
>JAEBDU010013044.1:12424-61797 GCA_016802625.1 Heliconius numata
AAACAAGGAAACAGGAAATTAATGTAGTATAAACAAGAATACTAATGAAGTCTCCATATAAAATATTGTACACCCAACAAAAATGACTTTGCCTACATGTTAGTTGTGGTAAATAAATATTTCTTGGAGGTGATGACACCGGTGGGCGGCGACGTTCATTGCTAGATGGACCTTGACTCCTTAGTTAGATCCACTATTTATAAATGTGACCCTTCTCATTAGATCTGTCATAAATTGTAAAGAACAAAATCTAAGCATCTTATTAGCTGTTTATATAATGTATATAACAATGGAATCAAGAGATTATCTAAAAATAGATAAACATCCGTCTCGTAGGCGTATCTGTAGCCAAATACGGCGAAATACCTGAATAAATTGGATTGTGATAGCACTTTTTCCGACACCTCCACCACCGACCACCACTAGTTTGTATGTTTGCGCTTGACTAGGTCTGTCTCCTGGTCTCGACATGTTTAGTACACTAAAAAATCAGGTAATAAACACAATATAATCCACTTTATCTATATATTTTCTAATTTGTGCGGCAGATGACGACCACTGTTCACGGATGATTCAATTGATGCGTTTTGTTTCACGTAGTGTTATAATTTATAACCACAGACATTGTTAAGGAAAATAAAAAAAAAAACAAAATAAAGAGATTTTTACAGCATTTTCACATAAAAAGGTTCTTTTCTAAATCAAAAATAATATTATAGCTTTCACTAATAATTTGTCTTAAAAAAAGTAACATTTAAAAATATTAAACAATAAATATTCCATAAAGGAAGCGAATTTTGTTAATTGTTTACAAATTTTAATAAAATATTAATTTTGCGTTACGTACCTTATATTAAATTGCAATAATAAAGAAAATATAAAATATAAAGTACTTATAATTTGTAAAAAAATAATATAAAAAATAGCCCATTTTTATATTTTCTCAAAGAATAAAAATTATTCATTATTTTTGTATACCTTAAATACTTTGCTTGTTTCCGTTCAAATATAAAACTAAATTTATTTTGTAATTTCGATTAATTTTTGCTTGATTTGTTAATAATGAAAATTGTTAATCATAAACACATTCCGTTTTAGATTTAGCATCAACCTAAATTCAAATAAACGTCAAAATCAAAAGTCAATACTAAAAACGACAACTTGAAGCCTTGAAGTTTTTGATGTGTTGGGGTTGGGGCAGCATAAATATTTGCAAGTATGTTTTCTACTAGCAGTCAGAGAAAATTTTGGACTTTCAGTGATGAAAATGAGCTGGCTCGTCATCGTGAAAAGCATAACATACAATTCATATCAAAACATGGACAGCAAATCGACGAATATCAACGGTATAACTACTTTTTATCTCCAGAGGAAGAACGACTTTTATTGAAACAATACGAGCTCCATTTAAAAGAATTTTGCAAAAGATTCACACCTCCTATGCCAAAAGGAGTAGTTGGTACTGCTTTTCACTATTTTAAAAGATTTTATTTATACAATTCTACAATGGATTACCATCCAAAAGAAATTTTAGCCACATGCGTGTATTTAGCATGTAAAGTTGAGGAATTTAATGTTTCTATTCTTCAGTTTGTTGCAAATATTAAAGGTGACAGAGGGAAAGCATCTGACATTATATTGAATAATGAACTACTGTTAATGCAACAGTTAAACTATCATTTAACTATCCACAATCCCTTCAGACCTGTAGAAGGATTTTTAATTGATATTAAGACAAGATGCAGTCTTGCAAATCCTGAGCGCTTAAGAAGTGGTATTGATGAGTTTCTTGAGAAAGTATTTCTAACAGATGCATGTTTATTATATGCACCATCACAAATTGCCTTAGCTGCTGTATTACATGCAGCTAGCAAAGAACAAGAGAATTTAGACAGCTATGTAACAGATATGTTATTCCGTGATTCTGGTTCTGATAAATTAGCAATACTCATTGAGGCAGTTCGTAAAATTAGATCAATGGTCAAAATGGTTGAGAGTCCAGCAAGAGAAAGAGTACGAATCATTGAAAAAAAGTTGGACAGATGTCGTAATCAGGAAAATAATCCTGATAGTGAAATTTATAAACGGAGAATGAAGGAGGCTCTAGATGAAGATGATCCTCCCCATATTAATTCTAACAGAATGTCGTTAGATACAAGTGGAGTCTCTCAGATACTGTCACCGTCCGCATCATAGACTTAAAGTTAAATTTGACAATATGACATGAAATATATTTTAAATAAATTTTTTATATGACTTTGTGTTTTGTTTTTTATTTGTAAGTCAAATATTTATTTATTCATCTAATATAACTATCACTGAGGCTGTTCTGGCACAGAGGCACAAGGTGCTGTGCAGGTAGCACAGGACCGATCGGCGTGGAGATCCTTGGGGGAGGCCTATGTTCAACAGTGGGCGTCGAAAGGCTGACACAATGATGATGATGAATTTTCATATCATTTCCCCACTCTGGTAAAAAGGCAAAGCGTTCGAGTACCGCCACTCAACACGCTGTATTTAAAAATCGAATGGGATGCACGTAGAAAGAGGGGAATGGAGTGTCTTAACACTGGGTTCCCTCGGTATACCCTCATAAGAAGGTGAGGTTGAGGTGACCTCAAACCGTGAAGATATTAAATCAGCTTCACGCTGTATCCCGCACACAGCAGGGACCCCCGTGGCTGAGGGAGCCTAATGTTAAGAAACTCCTTTCCACACATTCCGCCGAATTTTGGGAGCATTGCCTTTTGAGTGGCGGAACTCATTAGAGCGAAGAAATCGAAATATAAATTTAAATAAATATTTAATTTCCTTGAGTGGGTATCGAACATCGCGACCACAACCAGTCGCGCTTACAGTCACACTTTATGCCCTTATATAAGCTTTAGCATATTTCTTGAGTCAATAGTTTTTGCGTGATTAAAGTACATTTATGACATTTCAATACCTTTAAGATCAGATTTCGTTATTGTTTTTTTCCTTTTTGTATACCTACTAATATTCTGCTTGCAAGTTTTTTCGTTTGTCTATAGTTTGTGTATAGGGTCTATAGGGCCTAACTTAAACATGACTTCATTGTCAAATAACAGAAATCTTTAATATATCAGCCTTGATATGAACAATATAAGAGTATAAACTTTTCTTTTGATTTACTAAGTCTATTAGTAAAAACCGCATTAAAATCTGTTTATCCCATATAGGTTCATTTTATTGACGATATTATTAACATAGTAACATATTTTTTTGTCATTGTCCTAAATAAACTCTTGACAAAGCAATGGTAAATATAGTTTTATAGCTTCCTTTTCAAGTAATGTACAAAAAAAAACGAGAACGAAATAAAAGAAAATAAATAAATCAAAAATATTTATTTGTATACATTTGCATAAATCCAATAACAGTAAAATATGATAAATAGATTAAATAATATTTGTCCGTATAAAGCGGGGAGATCCATTGTGATGTCATTTTTAAGCAACGCTTTTTCAGGGTTTTTGACAGAGAAGTAGTCTTTCAGCTTCGTTCTGTGAAAGAATATATTTTTTTAGTATAAATGATTGAAGCAAGCTTAGTTTTTTTTTAAAAATGCATATATTAAATTACAATCTCGGACTGCGCACACTACGGTTATCGGCGTTAAAGGTTTTTTTTTAAATTTTTTCAGTGTAAATTTTTTGTTATTAAAATTTCTGAGATGGGCACGGCTAACCCGTGGTTATCGGTACAACTCCATTCAGAGTGAGGAATTGATTAGGCACATTTTAATAAGATATGCATTTTTTCGTCTGGAAAGACGAAGTGGGATGTTGGGTTCCGTCATTCAAAAAAGTTAAATTCTTCATCAATATTAATACAGACTGGCAAGACTGGCAAGAAACAATGTGATAACTATGTAATTCAAAATAAAAAAATAATACTTTACTTGGATCATTTTGTAAATGTGCGCCACTGCTTCCTCGTGCCTGCACGAAATTGGACCTACGGACCTCTTCCCTCCCCAACTGGACGTGAAAGTCAGCTGCGCCTGTGTACCCACAAAGCAGGCCACGAGGAATACGAAGATCAAAACTCTGAACATTTTTTGGTTTATTTTCTTATTTTGTTGTTATTTGAATGGAAGCGCAGATGTTTGTGATCTAATGTCCGATGTCTGTTGCTTTTATATCTCTGAAGCCCTTCGATGTCTAATTTATTTTCAATTATAACAAGAGAAAACTAATTGTGTACGGCCTCTTCAATTTAGAGTGTGATTGTGTGGAAATTTTCTTTTGTTTTCAATGTGGCTTTATCCGGAAAATGCGAATTTTAAATATGAACTATCTTAAAAAAGATTTTACAGTGAAATTTAAAGTTTATCCAAGTTTGATATCCTGTTTGTTTACCTACATTAGGTTATAGATCACTTTGTTCTCCTAGCCAGCTGCGTAATACTTACTCAAAAGGAAATAAGAATGTGAATGTCACTAAATGTTAACTTTGCTGCGTTAACTCTATAAAACTCTTTTATCTCTGTTTACCTCACACATAGTAATCTTGACAACTTGTTATGGCCAGCATTTGATAATTGTAATCTTAAAAGCATGGATTAACCACACCTACCTCAATTAATTTCACAAAAAAATACTACCGAAACATAGTAAAAGTATGTTTATCTTAACTTAGCTTCGCGTTGTACCCTATCGGGGTAGTCAGAGAATGGAGCGCCAAAAACGCTACGGCCGCCACATATCTCTTTCGAGGCGAAAGTTCACTGTCATCAACCTCTTCGTAGATGCTCTCCTCATGCTTTTTGTGTGATGCTTTTCCTCCAATATCTTTGATACTGTGTTTTCGAAGGTCAACCCTACCGCTCTTGAACTTGCCGCTCACTTTTCCTATCATAAAACCAGTGAATAAAAACTAGTCGTTATTATCAAAAGAAACATACAACTTTAGCATTTTTAAAAGAAAGACACGACACAGGTGCTTGTAAACATTTTTAATGTTTTTTGTTTATTATTATGCCTAACTTAAAAAATAACCAAGACTGTAAAAAGAAGAAGTTTCCTACTAAACAACAACAAGACATCGAGATAATTAATTTTCTTCCATTTATAGGATTTCACTTGATTTTATACTTAATTAAATGACATATCCTCAAGAACCAAACAAACGCATACTAAACTGGGCTTTCCTTCTTCACGATAACGCTGATAATGACTAAACTCATTTTCTTTCAAGAAAATTTTAGAAAAAAGTACTTTGGGGGTATAAATAGTGAAACGAATACATTTCCAAGCATTCCAACAATTTCATTTGAATACTAAACATGGCTGGTCTTAGACGTTTCATCAAACGTGCTGCTTTCTGCCTGGTCTTCGCTGTGGCCAACCTCTTTGCTGCTACCGACGGACAGCTCACCTTCTCATCGGGATGGGGGAAGCGTTCGAGGGATGATGAAATCATCATCGATCTTGATGATCAGCTCCAATAGACGATGATTTTGGTAAGATATTTTTTCCTTCACAATTTTTTATTTTAATACGCCTACTACAAGTGGTATACCTATTAGAAGGTATATATGGTCACTATGTGTAAACTATACGTTATTCATATTACACCCGTCATATTATCAATTATGAAATATAATAATTAATTTTATTAAGCCTATGCTATTAACAGGTAATAAACACTAGGTACTAGGTTCCCTCTGCCTATCCTGCTAAGTGCGGGATACAGAGTGAAGCTTAAAAAATTTAAACCCCTAATCAGAATAAAGTAGTGTAAATCTAACCTAATAATAACTATATACAGATTACTTTAGATCAGCAGTGAGATAGCGTTTCACCGTAAACCTGACGGTTGTGGGTTCGATCTCCTCTCTGGAAAATAATTATATTTACATCACTTCTGATAAGAAGTTTCGTCTCTGAATGTGCAATATTCTGGCAAAATATAGTCAGGACTATAGATTATTTTTGCCAATCCTGGGTTGCGAGAAAAACCGTAAAAAATCAAAAACGAAACATTAATGCTCTTTTGATTACGTTGACTTAGAATCTTGATTTTTTTGTGCTTCAAGAGACCATATATATACATATACTCAAATATTAATTACAGATAACCATACTTCCACACGATCTCGAGATAAATGGTCTTGACATGTGACCCTACAAGGGTTCCGTTTTCACCTTTTGAGGTACGGAACCCTAAAAACAACAAAGAATAGAGTACCTTATATAAATCATTAATTAGTTAGATTCACAGAAATGTTGCTCTTAATTGGAGTTTGGTTGTGTCATGTATTGAAGAGTTTTATAATTTCGATGAAAACAAAAGAAGCATGAAAGCTTCTAGCAATTAAGACTTTTTCTCTGTAGCATTTTTACATAGGGTATTCGACATGCGAGAGTCAATTTATTTAACAAGTTATTTTCTTATACCTTGGCTTGATGCTTTTTGAGGCCACTCGTGGCGCAGTGACACAAGCGTATGACTGTAAACGCGACGGGTTGTGAGTTCGTTCTCACTGGAGGAAATGAAATACTTAATATTTTTATTTCTTCGCTCTGGCAAGTAGTGGAAGTCAACACATAATGCCTCCAGAAAGAGGGAAGTGGAGTCTTAACACTAAGCTCCCTCTGCCTACCCTGCTACATACTTACAAATTAATATTAACTCTAAGAGCCTTTAGTTAATTAAAAACTTTTTTCATTTTTTTTACAGTTAACACTTTTAGATAAAATAGGGTAGGCACAGAGAACATGCTGTTAAGACACTCCGTTCTCTACATTCTGTCCAAACTTGGAGGCATTGCACTTTGAGTCACGAAACTCAATGCCATGCCTTCCAGATCAAATAAAAAAATATATAATAAAAATATATAAAAACTAATAACAGATTCTTTAAAATTATATATTTTATTAACATTTCATTAAAATTTAAAAACTTATTAAATTTTAATGAAATGTGAAATAAAACACCAATTCATGTATTTAGATGGGTATAATTTTATTAAAATCCTTTCGCATCATTTCATATACAACAGTCCACATAACTTAAACAAATAATCAAACGTAACAATGCATTTTACATAGTAAAGACGATAATTCTATAAAAATGAGTCTAGTATAATACCTGGCCAGTTGTTGTAGGAGCTGAGATATATTTTTTTCTTAGTGTTTCTCAAGTAGAAGTACACTAATATAATAAATAGTTTCGATATGTTGAAATTTTACATATGCTTAATTGACCTAATTCATTTTCAGACGACCGATGTTGCCAGATGTGAAATAAAAAAAAATTACATTACGTTGCCAGCGCTTCAGTAAAAATAACAAATATAATATGGACATTTTATCTATTCATCACAGCCCAAGAATATCTAACGAGAACATATCCAAATGAATAGACATAAAAGATTCACTACAGATTAACTAATGGTCTACTTCCATTCACATTTATAAATGATCGTAATCTACCCTGCTTCTTAATATTGCACCACCATTCAATCATAATTTAATGAAGCCGGATAATGATATATATTTTTCAATCAAAACTTAATGAAACCGGATAATGATATATATTTTTCAATCAATATTTAATGATAAACGATTAGTCACATTGTATCTATCAGGTGCATGTGCAATACTAAAGCAGTAGTTCTAGTTGCATAATTTGAGGCTCGCTTCAGTTTCATATAATATCATTAATCATTGATTGTTATTACAGCATTCATTATTTATCATCGCTTATCATTATTTAACCTCAAATTATCAACTTAGAATTTAATATATTCTTATGGTGTAGTTTAATTGTATCAAGTTTCTATTTCAATAGATTAATTTTGCATACCTTATTATAAGAATAGGATGTTTTTAAACTTTTATTGATTTTCCGTTCTGGAGACTTGATACCATTAATGCTACTAACGGAACTTTGCCTAACAATTACCATAACCGAGTACCTACAGTCAACAAAGTAAATGACGAAACAAAGGGACGGAAAGATAGAAATGAGCAGAATGAAAAACCGATCCAAAGCTGGATAACGCTTCTTAGTATAATTTAAAACATTATTATAACCGAACACAGCGATAGTGATATATTACATTGAATACTAAATATATTATTCATCACAGCATGATTGTTTTATTGTTTTAACATTTATTTATATTCTCCGATATTCTTACAATTATAACCCCTGTGTTTTTGTTATTTAACATTTTCCGAACTTATTTGGTTTGTTTAAAATTACTAATGGAAATTATATCTTTCCATTTTTTTAAACGCAGATTACAAAAAGTACCTATTGCCTCATATTTCCGTATCATATCTTGATAACGTTTCAAATACTCCTTAGAAATACCTACGTATAGGTACATTAGTGACAAAAAATAATATTTTTATTTTTTGTTTTATGCCAACATCGTGCCAAAAATTGTCAAGGTCAATAACAACGATTCACCCCAATGAATAGCAGCGAAATGGAACCGAAAAGGAAAGAGATAAACCTGTTGGCTAGCCATCCCTAAACTTTGGGAAAGTAGAGCAAATGAAATGTGATCTCCTAAATCTAAACCAACTTATAAGAAGGCGGATGACGGTTCCCGTGAGAGATATTCTTGAGGCTGTGATCGTTCACGATCAGAGACCCAAAGACATAGTCGCAAGGAAATCGTAACAAATGAACAAAGTAAATGCTTATAGTTTAATTATATACAGAGACAAAGCTGTCAAAATTAGTCTAGATTTAAGAGCGTATTCCGAGCCCCCTCAAGGTGTATTAAGATCAAAGCATGTAGTAGTAGTTAGATTTGCGTCTGTAATGTTACCCCCTACACTTTAACCGACTCTTTCAGCGTATTCTAAGCCCCGATAACCCACCACCTGATGTTTCAACCATCTCTACTACATTACAGGAAATATCTAATATCCATGCCTAAAGGAATACTTTTAATTTAGATAATGTATAGATTAAAGTAAAGGAGAGTGTGATATTCACTGGAGTAAACAAGAATGTCAGTGAGTCGTCGTGTTTTCTCTTAGCAAGCAATACCTTTGGTCAACCTTAACAACCTTTGACTAGTTTGGCTTTTAATGTCATGCCAAGGCTACCTCAGCAGGTCTCTCTTATGCTATTCTTAAAATTAAAATGCACCTATATAATAACCGGTCGAATACTTTATAACCATAGACAAAAACATCGACTACATGTTCAAAATTTCCACGATACCTCGCGCTCTAGCCCCTAACAAATTAACGTGAATTGTACATAAAAAATGTAATAAATCATCATTAAAATAATATAATGGTATCACAATAAAAATACAAATCACAAATCAATAAGCATTACGTTTTAAATTATTTTAAAAAAAGAGGGACGAGACGTAAGAAAATAATAGGAATAAGAAATCATGACAACCTATGCAAGAAATTGAATCCAGCTCATCTTTATCAAAGTCCAAATCATGTAGCCAAATATTTGGTCTCATTTCATCCCGCGTGTCTCATCACACCATGTTCTGGCACTCCTGGGTGGCCTGAACTGCCTGGCGAAGGCCTCAATCTCGGTAGGTCCGAGGCAGAGTTTCGCCTGGTGTTCCCGCAGGAGGGTGGTGTCGCGCCAGGCGGGCCCCGCGACCCTACCACCGGTCGGGTTCAGTCGCCTCTTACGACTCCCAGGTGCCCCGACGTGGGATTGGGGTTAGTATTCTGCTCCGCCCCAATACAGAGTTTAGTTATTTTTGGTTCTTTTTTAATTAAAATGCTAGTTTTATGCACATTTTATTTTAGGACTTTATTACCTTGTTTATATTAGGTTTGTTCACGGATTTTAAATTTAAAAATGTAGCATCTTGATACGGTGCCACATTCATATTTAAATTGAAACTAATTGAATTTGTCAAATTTCATAAACAATCTAGTTTTAATTTTCGTTTTTTCAAGAAGTTATCATCTTTAAATCAGATTACGATACCTTATTATGTAAAACTACAAAACAATCACGCTGTTTATTTATAGTACATTTAATATATACAGTGGAAAATAGAGTGGTGTGAGTATAGATAAAATCTTAGTACATATAGTCTTCTAAAGTAACTGTACAGTGAGCGACACAGGTGTAGCGTAGGTATTTATTTACACTCCCATTACCTACATTCACAATATATAACCATCTTTTTTGGCACACCCAGTTTCCAATTCTCCGTTAAGAAACGCACATAATCATTAATAAATTCGAAAATATACTAATATAATATCTATTCAATAGTTAGAATCCATTAAAATTGGTTTCCGGTATACAAGAACATACGGACAATATCCGTTTTTTTATATAGATTTAAATTTTCTCTAGGTTTTTATTATAATTTTTTTTTACTAACTTCCCCTTCCTTAAGGCCACTTGCTCCTTTCATAAAATATTTCAAGGTTCAACGAATTCAAATTTTTCCCAACTACCCTCATGTCTAGAACTGGCTGCACCAAAAAAGATAATGTTTAACGCATACCCTAAAACTACGTTAACGTTTAATGAATTTATAATTCCATATGTTTTGAAATAATGAGAGATACCACTATTCTATACTACGACAACTGAGAAAGTCGTTCAGACTTCAATTACAGTTGGTTAAATTTGAAATAATGTCACATCCATATATAACTACAGTATAGATATATTAGGGTATGTATGTATGTACCTTTGCTTATCTGCAAACCTTTGTCGCATGCTAATTTCATCCTTATTTATAAATTAATTTAGGGCAATTGTAGCATACGACATTATGAGGCTGTGATCTTCCTTATTCTAACACCACAGAGGAAATATGATATCCATTGACCTAGATTCTTCTATTATCAACTAAACTATGCGTGCTGATGCGATCATTAGTTCCAGTTCCAGTACCCTTTCAAGCTATTTTATTTATTTTTAATAGTACATAGATTGTTAATGTAAAATATCCAAAAAATCTATTTTGATTTAGACCTGTAATCTATTAAAGTATTTTCAAATTACATTCACAAAAACAACCATATTAGTGGACTATTCACATTTGTCAACTAAAAATCGCATCGTCCACATCTCTACCGCACATATCTGTCATCAGTTAAGTTTAGGTGCGTCTATATTATATATGTTATGTATTTAATACGTGTTATTTAGACATTTAATATATGAATCTACTATTCATTACACTGTTACTGTAGTCCATTCACGACATCACAATCAATCGCTCTAGTAAAATTATCCAAAAATGTATTGAAGACATGTCTATTGTACAATGAGTTGATTGTATGTATGTTGCGTCGCGCCCTCACTCGCCGTACCTTTGAATTAACGCACAATAGAGTACGCCAGTAGTGAGCAACTCGTCTTGCTATCCATTTTATTTGGTCATTTTCTGTAGGTAGCCAATTTGGATCATTTACTGTGGAAGCTGGTTGCTTCCGCTTTTGAATAATAATTATTTGGTTAGAAATTAGAATAGTAGGAACAGATTATGTTGTTGTCGGATCTCGCTGGGTTCGTCTTCCGATCGTTTTTGTTATAAAACATAAGGTTTTCTTTATATCGTCGGAGTTTTTTTTATTTACAAAATTGTTCAGTAACTATGAATTTTTTATCATAAAATATTTTACTGTCAAATAATTTAATGTAAAGTTCTATTATGTTAATTTTTATTGAATAGTTTTGGTATTCCAAATTACCATAATTATTACAACTTTGACATGATTGAACGAGATCTCAAACTTAGCTTTTAAAAACATCAAAACGAGTTTGACTTAGCAGCTACTATTACAACGACCATTGCGGGTTTTTAAAGCAGACGATTCCGCAACGTCCTTAATGGCGCGCAATGTATAGGTTTACCAATACTGTATAAGTAGAAGACACCGCAAGATCCATTGAATGCCACTTTTGTAATCATCAACCATTTATGGTTAATGGTTGATGAATGATGAAAAAAATTAACGGCTGTTCAATAAGCCGTCATAGTCATCTCAAGGTGATGACTCCGAGAGAACCTTAATTATTGCCTCATACATTGTTAATCATTTACGGATTTGAGGGCAGACCACAGAAGCTATTTGCTTCGACTATTTAGTTCACCATTGTTGATCTGGATCTTTTTAAAAGACTCCGGGGATGTAGAAAATGAGATCGTGGAATCCACAGGCTCCCACTATTGAGCTGACCATTGGTGGTTCTTAAAGCAGACGAGATCGAGGGGTAGTGGAAGGTACACAGTGAAAGGGGCGCACGTGGTGGGGGTCGCGGGGGCGCAGACACAGCAGGTAGATGACCGCGAAGGCGCCGTAGGGCAGGAGCACGGCAGCGGCTAGGCGGGCCGCCTGCGCGCCGCCGTCTGATGACCAGGAGAATCACTTCTCCTCGTCCTCATCGCGGAATAGGTATGTAGACCTGAGGGGGACGGCATTTGTGTTAAAATTGTTATTTTTTGAGATCCCGTATTTAACAATATAGGCAGAGGGGATCTAGTGTTAGGTCAGTTTGTTTTCCGCTTTTCAATGGAATTCGAGACTGCAATTCTGCATGTTGAGTGGAGTGATTTAATACTTTACTCGAACTACTGTAAACTTGAATTTTACTTTTTTTAAGTTCTTTTTAAATAATATTATATTACACATATTATTTACAATAACAATAAAAAAAATAACCAAGCTCACCAATACGCCAAGTTGAACAGCGCAAAGACCAGCGGGAAGGTGATCCTGGAGATGACGTCTATCCGCTTGGAGCGCGTCGGGAACTTGGACATCCAGAGCCGGCAGCAGTTCTTGCGTGGCGGATTCATGTGGATCTCGCACTGCCGCATCTTGTCCGTCACGCCGCCGCGCATCAGGGGTTTCTGTCAGTTGCAGACCAGTCAGGGCGGACGGACTAGATACATTTTGGATACTATCCTACGATTGCCCCTAGTCATTGGTTGTCCCCATTATTTGTGCTTTTTGTTATTCTTTTCTTTAATTTATACTTAGTTTGGAAATGCCAAGCAGAAATATGAAACACCTTATTTAGGAAGTTATAATTAAATAAATTCTTTAAGTTAAAAATTTATATCCTGACGACATTTTATAAAATATTTTTTAAAAGTTGTCTTTCTTTGCTTTATATTAAACATATTCTTCAAAAAAAATATAAAATAAAATTTATTAATAATAATAGTCATGCCAGCTATAAAACGACATTGAATTTAGAGACAAAAAAAATCCTATTTTCAACAAACAAACCTACAAAGTTACTTTAACGATACATAAACACAGACATGATGAGTGAGTACATCATAATATCCAGTACAAAAAAAAAAGATTTCAGAGTACAGGAGAATTCAAGCAAGTACAAAAGAAAATTTATACCAATCCATCATTACCAACAAAGAATAAATAAACGGACCAGTCTAACATGGACGTCAGAACATGCTGTTTGCAAATCAAACTTACTTAAGGGAACAACTCAACAAACGTAGCATCAAATCATTAGATGTTATACCATGAATTCTAGCTACTTTTAAAGACCTGACCAAATGCGAGCTCACCATCGCGAAAGTGGTGTTACTATCGGTGTCCAGGAGGTCAGAGGCGGCGTCCATACTTGCTGCAGCTTCCATCTCTCGCCTGGTCTTCTTCATATTCTCCCTATGCATGTCTGATCGGGACGCGTAGTTCACTAGTGCGAACTCCAGTAGTGCCCCGAATACAAACGTCAGGCACACCCCCGTCCATACGTCGATGGCCTTTGTGTAGGAGACGGGGGGCAGAGAAGCGTTGATGCCGGAAGACTGAGTCGCCATGGTAAGCAGGGTTGTTACACCTATATACCAAGGTTATTGTTAGTTCGTATTCGGAAGAATATTTTGGAATAATTAAAATTAAACAATTAATTAATTAATTTAAGTTTTTTTTAATTTCATCTTTAAAAACCATCTTACCAAGCGACACCCTAGCAGGCACCGCGCCCTGGTCCAGCCAGAAGGAGACCCACGACACGATGACCAGCATGCAGCAAGGGATGTAGATCTGGATGAGGTAGTAACTGAACTCTCTCTTGAACAGCAAGTCCACTTTCAGGCAACTGTATTCACCTAAAATTTTAAACAAATATAATAGTTTTGTTTTTCAATATTCATTTTTAGCCTAAAAACGGAAACCTTATATGCCGTCGATCAAGAACTATCAAAGATTAAAATTAATATGAAATATTTTGTATATGGTCGGTCCATTGAAGCACAGAAAACCTTAAGCTTCTCAACGCAATCAAAAGACACGAGCATTTGTGCATCGTTTTTGCTGCATTTTTTATTAAATTCTCCGTGTAATCAAAAATTGTATGGTAGGTACTTCCCGTAGACCTCAGTTATGAAAGTTGGCACAAAGTGAGAATTTACAATACAAATAAAGAAAAAGGCGGAAAAGTGGAATGTTTTAGGAATTTTATTGAAAATAAAAAAAATACAGTTGAATTGATAACCTCCTTTTCTTACAGAAGTCGATTAAAAAATGAGGCGTAACATGTTGAGTGGCGAAACTCATTCCTTGATAATTGATTGATTTTCATTTCTTGATAATATACACTTATGTAAATATTTTATTGCTTCGAGTGGGGATTCACACACCTTTGCTCCTGCGCCAAGACAAGCCTCACGTGCCACCGACATCGTTCGTGACAGTGATCGTTTCAATAAAGTCACACATTCGCCACAAAAGAGTAGATACATAATATGGATAAACATAAGATACAAGAAGCGTATATAAACATATAATTCTAGTTTTATTTTATTAGAATAATGAAAACACTTCAAAGGCTTTGGTATGAACGACATCAAACAACAACAAGTAATATTATAATATGTAATACTAATATTCAAATAACGTACTCGTGTCACTTGTCACTCCACTTCTCTACGAGTACGTATTCGCACGACGAGATTACTTTGCGTAGTACTTTATGCATTCATACATTTTAAATTGTATATAAAAAATGTAGAAGCCTCGAGACCAGACCGAAGAAATGAAAATACACATTTAAATAAATATACATGCACAACCATGCCCCTGCGCCACGACTGGTCTCCATATAACATGTCAAATATTTTTTAAAGTACTATTTCTTTCATTAGTAAATTCATTGTTAGCGAACATAAGCGATTTCATTTAGCGTATGTAAATTCAGATTCTTTTTCGTATACAAACGTTTTAATTTTTTTTTTCCCAGTTTTTGTCTAAGCCTTGACAGATCATATAGATCAGAATATTCTTTTTTTATATAAGGAGTTATTCATATAAGTAATAAGGAAAAAATACAACTTAAATGTACAGGTTTTGAACCGACGTCCCTTGGAAGCTTGTAAAGTGGTACTTTGGTATACCGGATCAAAACAATGTTTTTGACTGAAATTATCGTAATGGGAAACTGGAATAACATATGAATGCCGGAATAATAAAACTAAGCCTCAAAGGCTTTATATCAACAATAAAAAGTAATATTAAATTTGAAATAACCTACTCATGTCATTTGTGAGTGATAAGTGCGACGTATCTACGTATGTCCTTACGTACTTTATAGACATTTACGATGCTATATTTGTGGAATAATTAATATGACAATTTTATTAATTTGAGCGTGGGCGTTGGAGCAGGGGAGTAGCCGGGTTGTCCGTGCCCACCCCAGAATTTTACTAGAAAAAAAAATCTAGCCCTGAAAAATAAAAAAAAAGTTTACATGAACATTTCAATTCAAAGCTGAAGTCCAGCCCCCAGAAATCCCCCAGAAAATATTTATACGCCCATACGCCCATGAACTTGAGTATTTTTAGCTTTTTATATAAAAGTTGTACTAGTTATTTTTTTTACTTTTGGAAGTTTTTGCAAGAACCTGAAGAGGTTTAATAATATACATGTAAACTATTTTCTTATCTTAAACATGGAGCATGCTTGTTGAAGGAAATTTACGACGCTCTTTGTTTAACAAGATCGAATGAATATTTATATTTTTAATCAATCTAAGAGCGATTTGAACCTAGGTACATTAATATACTGTACATGGTTATTCCGTCTCCACTAAAAGAAATTAATATCTGTTTTTTTTTAATCTAACAAATAGCTTAATATAAAGCAAAGCCTATTCTCCGTGACGACATAGAAATAGAAATAGAAAACTTATATTTATAAAATTATTATGACGAATTATAAGGTAAATCATTTATTACTTGTTTCAATAAATTCTAAATTCGAAAAGGGTTTACAATATGATAAGAAAATAAAAAAAATGGTTCTAGAAGGTTTCTTTACAATACGTATAGTAGTATAAAAAGAATACCTAGATAGCACATATCAAAATATCTTGTACTGATTTTAGCAATAACTTTAAATTGCTATTTGTGATTTACTTATATATGTATAGGAAAAAAGAGGACAACCTCTTATACATATATATCGATTGATATTGAAAACAGTTTTAAATTAGATTGCATTTTTTTAATTCATTAGCATGCCCCGCGTGAATTGCACCACAGTTCTCGATCCGCTCCTATGCACAATATAGGTACAGTTGAAAATGCATAAAACTAAGTCTAAATTTTTTGATTATTTTACCTTCATATAGCAGATTAGAGACACTGAACCACTAGACACTCCGTTTCCCACATTTCGATAGAGTATAGAGTTGCAGGATTCAACGAGAAATTAAAATAATTCGTTCGTTCGTTTGTTGTTAACAAGTAATTACAACTCACTAACATATATAATAACATTGAAATCTAATCTAATTTCATAAATATTACTAAAAATATACGAAGCAAGTGCTAATCTATGAAGACGGAACTACTCCAGATTGTTCTTACCAGATGCTAATATATAAAATCTATAGATGCATATAATAAAATTTTATCTGTACCTGAAAGATATATGAGAAATTTTATATTGGGGGCTATAAGTATAGACTACTCAGTATGTATATAACGAAACCCAAACATAATATATGTTTTAGTCTGGTTTGTCCGTGCGTTTGTGCACGTTAATCTCAGAAACGATTTATCGATTTAAATGAAGTCAATCGGTTAATAAATAAAAAACGTTATATCAATATTAAGAATTTTGTATAATAAGATTATTATAAAATAATTGTTATATTACAAAAGTGGCTGGACTTTAGTTTTCAATGAATAGATATTTTATTAAATGTGATAATGGTATTAGAACACGAAGAGTAATTCAGATCAATAAAAAAATAATTGTTGAGTTCAAGCGGGCGAAGCCGCGAGGCGGGTCGTTAGTATTAAATATAAATATTCCTCGAGTGATGTGGGAACTCACACGACGGGGCGGCGTCGTAAGTGGTTTAGCACGAGTACGAACCGTTTGATTTACATTTGATATGAATTTTAGTGCCTACGGTTTCAATATTTAACATTTTACAGGTATATAACGTTAAGAAGATGATGAAAAAAAATTATACGTATTCACGTATAAAAAAATATTTCAAAAGATAAAACTTTTGAAGTTGTAATACTTCTTTAGCTTGCACATTGTTTTCCCAAATTTAGTAAATTATATTAAAATTTATACAAACCAGTATTAGTTTTGCTGTTGCAGTAATCAGTGAGGAACTTCTCTAGAGTGAAGCGAGGCAGGTGTAGGTTCTTCACAACCTGGACAGGGTCCCCCTCTTTCCACAGGAACACTAGATCATCAGTCGTCCAGCCATCTATAGAAAAAGTGCAAGTTTTTGATAATTCTCTATTTTTTGTTAATATACGAGTTATCAAAAGCTAGGTGTCGAAATCTTAAGATGTACGTTGTTTAGCTATAGTGGCAGAACAAAAACAATTTAAATAGATACGTATAGGTACCCTACGCTAGGCACTAAGGCGACATCTTGCATAGAATACAGACACTAGACTAAAAATAGCCTAAAATAGTTTTTTGTGGTCATTTTAAATATTATTAAGGAATTACAAAGAAAATTCATGAGAAAACAAAGTCGTTTATTTTAACCGACATGTTACACAATCACAAATGTTCCTTCTCTGTTAACACATTCATATGTTTTTCAGAGTATATTCATCCAAGGCGATGTGTGTTTACGCAATCGGTTAAAATCAGATTTTTAAATCTCTATTTTTTCGATTGAGTAATGCGTATATCAAAGTTATTTGGACCATAGAGTTGGGTAATTTTGCGTTATAAAATAGTCTTATTTTAAAAGTTTTTACTGAAATCTTTATGCCGCTTACTATTTTTAAATATGAGAGATATAAAATAAATGCTAAATAAATGTGCGGGATATGGCTTGAAGACCGAATACAATTAAGTGATGAAACTTGCCTTTTACAGTTTGCTTACCGGACGGAGAATTGAAATTAATTCTTTTTTTAACTGGTATACAATACACAACCATTGCATTTGCAGTCGGACTTAGTTCCACTGATCCAAGAAGGCCTCTGTTCAATATATATAGTTAAAATGTACTTTTTAATTTTTTTTTTTTTTTTAAATCAATATTTTTGTTAAAGCTCTGGCCTTTTAGGTAGTATTCGAAGCTTTCACTGATAAAAGATTCTATTTAGCTTCTGCTGTATATTACGCAATATAAATATTTAAATCATAAATTAGTCTCATGTATGCGAATACATAAATATATCTCTAAAACATTAAGAAATACTGCGTGTTCCGTATAAATATTTACACATACATAAATAAATACTTACAACTAGCCATCCTCAACGAGCAAGTCTGCTTGTCAAGCGGATACAGTTTCAAATTCATCGGGCAGGACAGAGTTAAGGAGATTCGGATGCTGTACAGCACGTTGCCGTTAGGGAAGATCCTGATGTAGACATTCGGCATGATGATGTTGTGGAAGTGGCCCTCTTTCTCATTGGAGAAGAAAAGATCTGGCATCCATACTCTGTTCGCTTCAGTTAGGGTTAGGTACTTGAGACGACCTGGTGGCATTAAAATCTCATTCACATATTTTGTTTAAATATCTGTATATTGCAATATCAGGTAGTTAGAAAAACATAAAAATTCGATCGATATCAAAAATCCATGCCTTTTATATTGTCCAAGCGCTCGCCGAAATTTCAAATTTAAGCGAAATCGAGTCCCGCAGAGTAAAATTTTTATACGTTTTCTAAGAATATTTTTCTAACCTTAGCATGGAATACCATTTAAAAAAATGTTATAAATTCTTATACGTCAGTTACAAATTATTTGCTGGCATCTCTGCAGTGCGATTTATTACAAATGTCTACCACACAAAGTTTTGCTGAGAATGATAATTTGGCAAGAGAAACTGATATATTAAATGTATTTTGTAAAATATTGCACTTTCTTTAGTTTCAAACTACCAATCTCTATCAAAATTAAAATAAAAAAACTAAACTTACCGCCTAAGTTGTTGAACTTGAGCCTTTCATCTAACCACTGTTCCCTGAACGTCAATTGTACAGAGTATTCCTGTAAACATAGATGTCGCTTGCAAATTGTTTAATATTAAAGAAAAAGAACTCTTAAAGGATGATCAAATGTAGACTGTATATTAAAATATTTCATATTTGAATCACCCCAAAAGAGTATCAACGCTAATTCTCTATTCTCCTTTCAAACACTGTCAAGTCTATGGCGTTACTGTTGGTACTCTATAAGCTCATGGGACTGCAGGTATTACAATGATTTTGTCATCGATAACCGTCTAATTCTTAATACACTCGAAAACAAAACGACCAGAATCGTGGCGAATGCGGCAAATACTAAATTAAGAGTAGTGCTTAAACTTGAAATAAATAGTTTGAAAAATTAAGAAAAGACAGCAATACCGACAACTCACCGCGATTCAGGTCTGGCTGATACATAATATACAAGAGACAAAATCAATCACATAGTTAATAAAAGGCAAATGTTCCATTGTGGAGGACAACACGAGTCTACCAACCAACTTGCTCGTATCGCAAAAGTGCCGTTAAATTTATGTGCAAAAATCGTTTAGCCCAATAGTTGAAAACATAGCTGATACTTCTAAACATCGAATAAAAAAAAACAAAGAAATGCTGGTGTCGAAGGTTCTTAATAATTAATTTGACACAAAAACAACAGAACAACAGATCCCTCGACATCAATAGAGCAAGTCAAATGAATTATCGTAACATATAAAGCTTACTACGTAAAACGTCACATGCTGAAGTTAGCTTTTGGATTTTTTTTTAAATTCTTCACTATGAAAATAAGACGATATTCTAATTACTTATCACGCCTATATAAATTTAATAAAGTTGTCATTTTCTTATCTTACGTGAACAAAAATTAATTTCAAAATTGAAAAACAAAAAGACAAGACCAATCCCAATATTGTTCTAAGTGATAATCACGCGTTGGATGACGGAACTCAACGCCGCACGTAACTAACCAGATCAGATCAGTGAAAAACCTATAAAATTTAAATCTACCCACCGAGTTTTGAATTTACGACAAGCGTGTTAAAGCGTCAGCGCGTCACGGTGGCGTCTACCATACGTGATAGTGCAAAATTCGTCGATAATGGTAGTAATTGCATAGATAGCATGGCTGGGAGACAGTGATGGATGCCGACAATCATCAAAGAGATTACTCACTTATTATATTGGACGCGGGCCAAAAGTGGGCCGTACGTGGTTTTACATGTCGTATTGTTTTTCTTTATTTGTAGTACAAAGTTGTGTAACGATTCCCGTTTAGATTCTTTAAATTGTTAAGCTTTGATTTTGAATTTGTCTTACAATTTTTGTAATTACATCGTTTATTGTTTAAGAAATTTCATCCAAGCAAATTAAAATACCCAAATGCTAACTTTTCTACATACATATATCGATATAAATATTATAGATTCACTATAAATAATTATTTCAATATTTACAAAAGTCGTTTCGTTAAAACTATCATGCAAGTATTCTACAAAAGATATATACTTCCCACGTGTTATATTATATGGTACGTGTACTGTACTAGTGATGGGCTGATAGGTTTATATCGATATAATCTGCCAAAGGAACCATGCTACATTCTAAACCAAATAAACTCACCGTCAGCATTCGTCGATGGAATGCTTAACCTTCATGCAGACGCAACGACCAGGTTAACTAGAGCTACGTTACGGTATTACTAGCTTCAGGGCGAGGGTCACATATTGCGGTCGGGTGGTCAGCCACCGAAGCACCAAGGCGAGTGCGGACGCGACGATAGTTCCCGATACAATAATAACTTTACACAACACAAATTCACATGAACAAGACAATATCAATTATGTCACAGTCAACGTACACGACCAAAATAGTTTTTATATTTCATCAAAAAAAGGTTGCATGACATTAATCAAAAGGAAGCATGATTAAACAAAAAGGGGGGGCTGGGGAATGGGGGTAACAAAATAAACAAACATGAGATGACGTTGATGGTGCGGGCCGCGTTCACCCAGTGGACCTAGTTTGAAGCGTGTCTTTACTCGGATACGCTAACTTTACAGTTATCGTTTCGGTGCTGATTGTATCGAAGCGGTTAATTTTGTGCTATCTACTGATATAATAAAGTACATAATATATTATAATAATATGCCAATTCGCATCCGGTGTTTGTACATACCGCGTGCCGTCTAAATTACAAAAAAAAAAAACAAAAATAATCAAAACATAAACAAAACATAAAAAAACTGAAAAAAATAATAAAATTTGGATTAAGGTTAAATTTTGTGGGGTTTTTTATATCACACCAATTATTATTTATTTTAGACCAATTTTCAAAAATAAAATGAGTAACGCGGCTCCGCACCGCAGTATCAATTATCCAGGGAGCATTGAACTCAATCAGTTTGGACTAATGAACATTTAGGGAGTAAAATTGTGCAAAATATACATGTAAATGAAAATAATAATAAACAATAATAAACGAAAAGTTAACACAAACACATATCCAAATATACGATAGCTTGAATAGAGCACAGTGCATCATTTATATCCATTTGTATTACAACCAATTTTATTATAAGCAAAGTACTGAAGTAATATGGCAACCAGAAATTTGGATCTTTCAGAACTTTGCTTCATAATAAAAATGTCGTGATTTACATCGTTTGGTTAATTGGTTAGGTGCAACCACTCACCATTTTGTAATCATCTATTTTGCTGATGGATCGAAGATACAGGTTGACGCGGACTAACGTGGGCGCGTCGCCTTCGAGAAGAAAACATGATTTTAACATTTTAAACCGCTTTCGACGAATATAACGTTTCAGAACCAAATACGAGACGCAATGATGTAATGTCGGGTGTTAACAGCTAATGGAGTGGATCTGGCGCTGGTGAGCAGTTCCATTCCATTATGAGGAGCCGGTGCGACTCGGAAATAATAAAATAAAAAACATTCAACCATTCTAAATAAGAAAATTACGCTCGAAATGAATCGCTGGAATGTATCAACATAAAAGATAACCGACTTTCCAATTAGTTATCAGTCAGAAGCGATGGCGCAACTCTTACGGCGGTCAAATAAAAATCGCGCGCGCTAAAAACGATTTTGGTCGCAAACACCAAAGGGAAGAAGATAAATAAAAAGAAGTAAGTATTATATAAAAACTGAACTTTACATCGGGCAAGTGCCTCCGAAATGCGGAGCTACTTTCCCATTCATTTGACTTGTTGGAAAATGAAACCGGATTAAAAGAATTAAAAAAAAGAAAACAATCTCATACATTATCTTAGTCTAAGCATGGTCCAGTCGGTCGTTGACTTACCATTGTGACGTCATCGATTTTTGATATACTTCGCACAAATATATTGACGCTCACTACGGCTGGCCCATCTAAGTACCAAGCAAAATATATGGTTGATATTATATTACAAAAAATCTCTAAGCCCTAATGGAGCAAACTTTTCACGCGGTGCCGACTCTGAAAACCACACACTTGTCTAAATTTACTCACCTTTTGCCTGTAAAATGTATGTACAAACAGACCTACACATACCTAAAATGTGAATGATTTAGTCGATGATATATTATAAATTAAAACAATGAATAAAAAATGAACTTAAATAAAATATGGGAGGTAATACAAAGTCAACTTTGGCTTGTTAATAGGAATTTGTGTTTAGTGTTTAAGTCTGAACTTTAGTCACAAGCTATAAACATTTAACGTTAGATTTATTCGTTATTAATAAAAAAAAACTGATTTAATATGTCAAGTTATAAGTGTGTGAATGTAGCCAAAGCACCACATGTATGTTTTGGCTGATCTCATGACTTTTAAATGAATGAAGTTAATGCAAATCTAATTTTCATAAAAAAATACTTCTAGATAAATATATAAGAAAATAACCAAAATCAAAATCGAAAAGAAAAAAAATATCCTAAATACTTTACAGTGAAACTACATCTAACCGAAACAATACAGATTAACAAAAGTCACTGGACTGATTTTAATTGAACTTTTATAAAAAAAATATCACTGTGACGATGACAGCTTAAGTTTATCTAGTTTACATATCATATCTGAAATTATGTATTCTTTTAAAAATCCATTTTTTATAAATATTTTTACTTGAACTTGTTTTCATATTTCTTAGATGGATTTTCGTTCGGATTATGCTTAAGCTGTTACTGGATGTGAAATTCTAAGATTGATTGGTTGTGATTTACATATTATATTACATAAAAAATATATTTTGTGGTAATATATTGTTGTTTCAGTTTAGCTATAACTATGTTATAAAAAAGTTTAACAGTATATTCGTACTTATTCGTTTGTAAAACAAATATTTATTACCTTTGCGTGCTTTGGTCTATTGATTTTTTAATTTTATACCTTTCACAGGTATGTCACATGTGTACTCGTTCGTATCCACTACAGATAACATATACGACCTCAATATGAACTCACACAACAAATTAAACATATATAAATATATGAAATAAAATAAATTTAATGTGATACAAGAAATCAGTTAGTATTATATTAAAATTTTATGATCCAACCACGCCCGCACTCTTGCGGTGGTACAGAACTCTATCCACCAGGCCGTAATATGAGTTGAGGTACTCAAATTTTACGACTTTCTAGACATAATTATCGAATATATGCTGTGGTAGTAGGAAATTTATAAAAAAATCACATTTTGTGTTATGTCTTGGAAGTCGTCAGACACTCAAAATCACGATCAGGCTTTGGATAAAATAATTTAAAAAAAAAATATACAGGACTCCTACGGGTGTTCCCTTACCACAGAGTTACAAATATTAGTAATTACGTAAGAAATTAATTTTAAACACACATTATGTAGTTATGGTCACATTGTTTTCTTCATTTTTATTTTAATGTTATTTTTTTAAAACAACAATATATAATATGATACTCATAATTTATTGTAGATAATTCATATAACATCTTCATAGTTTATTGTTAGATTTTTTTTTAATGGCAAGCTTAAATTTCTTACAAATTACACCAATAAATATCTAATCACCAGTATTGATAACAGTCTCATGGTAAGGGCTGAAGCGAAATGCACAATATCTCACTCACAAAGGTATGGAGAATGCTAATAAATAATCGGTAAAATGACAAATTTCCACGATCCTCCATGATGATAACATTAATAATATTCCATTTCACAGTACAATACTCAAGTGAGATATCATACAAATTGTAAAAGCTTACGACCGTCGTCTATTCTTTGTATTTACTAACCATCTTAATGTCGCTTATGGTGGTTATACTTCTGACGAAGAGGTTTATATTAACTACGGCTGGACCATCTGTCGAACATGTCAATGGCTTACCAGTGTATCAATATGTTAAGAGGAATGAGCTTGCCTGACTTATCTCTTATTGAAAATATAATTGAAATTCTACAAATTATTGTTTTCATATATGATGTTTTGAAATAGAATATTTATCAAAAACTTATAGTAAAGAATGGGTCTTTGAACTTGGTCCATATACACAGCAAACCTAAATTGCTCAGTTTTAGATGACACAGAAATAAAAAAAATAAAATTCTTTAACTTAATATCATTTAATAAATTTATTATATTTTTCACTAATAAAATTGTAAACTTCATACAAATTATAAGCTCAATGGAGTTGCTATGAAATATAATGATCAAACTCAACAGCATTGTCGAGTTCTGTATAGCAGTCGTCAAATGGTTCTTTTATGCAAAATTCTGTATAAATTAATGAATCAAAAAGAATTTTTCACCATTCATCATTGCCCTACGTTAAATAGCTAAATATGTATTTCCATTGCTTTCAAAATGACGCGGCATTTATTTATAATTATCAAGAAAAATGCCATTCTTCATTTCAATATGACTCAAATCCTTTGCTAAATTTATTTGGTTTTTTTCTTATTAACATATCTTTTTTTTCAGTTTCACGCTGTATCCCGCACGTAGCTGGATAGGCAGTGGGAGACTAGTGATAATATACTCCACTCTCGATATTCCGCCGAATTCTGGAGACATCTTGAGTGCCAGAACTCCGGCCTCATAACCAGAACGAAGAAATGAAAATAAAAACATTTAATTTCCTCGAATGGGAATCAAACCCACAATCTGTCGCGTTTACATTCACACGCTTGTTCCACTAAGCCATAACTGGCCTCAAATAAATCTTTAAAACGTCCATGGCATTTTATTTTATATCTCAATCATTAAAATGTAAATATTTCCACGAGCCGTAGGCGCACTCCACTGAATTGCTCTTCTCTTAAGCGACTTTTTATCCAGCACTAATGATAGCCGCCTCAGGATGGTGCTCGAAAACATATTATGATGCCGCTTAAAACAACCGCTCAACCAAGTCATTTATGACCTGCTTTTCAACGACGAACAAAAGTGTGCAACGGCAACCTGACAATGTCAACCGCAAGAGGTTTTACAGGGACCGATTTTAGGTCCCACTTTATTTCTTATCTATATCAACATTAAACTTCTGTGCTAAGATCTATAAACGCTTAAATAACTAAGTTTATTTATATTGAATAACAAATAATAATACAATTTTATATATAGATTTTGTAATTTTAGCATTTTTTCAAGTGCGAAGCTGCAATGTGATATTTTGCTGTCGACAAAATATTGCAAGTGGAATGATTATTTATATAATTTACAGTGGCATATAGGTGTAGTAGTGGGGGGTGTACTCACCAGTGCCGTTTATGCCGGAGGGCCGGATGCGAGCGTCGTACCTTCCTGGACCTAGAATCTGATCCAGGATTTGTTTTTCCTTTTCTCTGAAGTTTATCTTCGCGTTCAAACATCTGTATAGTGAAATATTATTATTTTACGTACGTACTCTTTGATTAATTGATTATTAAGAGATATTTCAAATAATATCATTATGGCTTGTGATTGATTTCTATTACATATTTTCCTATATGAAGATATTCCAGAAAGATAAAATTTTCTAGACGGCAATTTATCAATAAGTTTTCAAACTTTTATTCCAATAATAAATTATAATTATAATTACATTTAATGTAGAATTGAATATTTAACTCCTAAACTGAAAAAAATCAACAAATTACCAGCTAACGAATAAGTTGTTCAGAGTCAGAGTTGCCTAGAAAACTATACAAAAATATAATAAACAAGGTTCTTCTAAAGATATAACAGTCGATATGTCAGCTGTCTACAGATGTGTCCAGGCTTGAGATATTTTGTTTGTAGAATTTTTATTTTTAAATCAACTAATCTTGTATTTTTGAACGTATGTTATACATATGTTTGTTTAAATGTTAACCGGCAAGAATTGGCAGCTCTCTGTGTATTAAAATAAAAATACCTGTAACATAGGTTTCCCTATTCATATTTATCTATTTATGTTTTTTTTAAGCTTAGCTGCTATTTATAGACGAAGGGAACCTAGTGTTGGGACACTCCGTGTTTGATATATTGTGACACAAAATCATAACACTCAACAGTTGATACTTGAGACAACTTGTCATACACACTTGTCAACGTAGAGTTCTACTTAGAATTCCAAAATTTGTAGTAGGCTTAAAACCTGAGCTTAAAGCTTAAGCTGTTAAATATGCTTTTTTTAGACAATTTCTCCATTTAAAATGTTCCAAAATACCAAATTTACTTTCGACACAAATAATAGTTAGCATGACATTGGCATAAGCGGCACAACACGGCACAATGTCAAGATTTATTTACTCACATACTTCACAGTCTGGATAATTTATCTTATGTCATCCAATTACATACGTTATATTAGACATCTTAAAAAATATAAAATATTTAGTTTGTTCTGTATTAGACGCAGCCATTTGTTTTTTTATTTAAAAAATGTAATATTTTTCTCATCATAGATTTTTTTAGTTTCACGCTGTAATCTGCATATAGATCCATCACTAGAGGCCAGTGCAAAGAAATGACAATATTAAATATTTCACTTCCTCAAGTAGGAATCGAACCCACAACCTGTGCGCCACGACTGACCTTATTAATTATACATTTATAATATAAGTTGGACTTTTTAGACGTATGTACTTATAAAGTTAAATATAATTAACAAAAGAAATTGAAATATAAATTAACTTACGTTGCGAGGTGTACAATTAAAATTCCTAATATAACGAAGAGGGCGCATGATGGCCGAGTGACCTCCATCCTCTGTCTGAAACAAAACTTAAGGTTATTCCATGTCCAGCACTCCAGCAGTGAGCAAGGAAAGAGATTAACAGTTTATATTGTTAAGTAAAATAAAATGAAATTATTAAAAAATAATAATTCATTCCCTTGAATGGGCATCGAACCCACAGTCGCAATCACACCCTGCGCCTCGACGGTCTCTATTAAATTTTATTTTAAAACCTTCTAAATTCCAACTTTTCATAATAATCATACTACACACACATATTTTATAACACTATTTCGTTGGTAGAATTTTTTGATCAATATTTTTTAAAACTTCTCATAAAAGAATATAAAGGGAAATTATAGGGTGGAAACTTCAAGGCGTTATATATGACAGGTTTTTAAGGCGTAAAGTCTAACTTTTAACATTTTAATAAGTGAGTTAAAAATATTTTAGCATCACTATTTTTTTATCAACATGGCAGAGTTGAAGTGTATTTTTACTGGATACGAAATGGGCGGGGTTTGACTCGGACAAATATTTATATTCGAAAATGTTTTACTTAGAAAAAAAAAATTAAATACACGATTGATATTTTTTATCCTCTCCTTGCATCTTGAATATTATAGAGTAGGTAGAGGGAACCTAGTGTTAAGACACATCTCTTTCAATTTTCCGCCAAATTTTGGAGGCACAATGAATATTTATCGAAATACTCATCGCCTCGCTTTGTTTTGTTATCTATAAAGCGACCAAATGAAAATAAAATCCTCCAACTGAGAATCCAACTCACAACCGTCGCGTGTCTAGTCAGTTACTCTTCTACTGCGCTACGATGGATACTTTACCAAAATATTAAAGTAACTATACAAAATATACTTTACTTATATGTTATACTAGCGACCTGCTCGCGGCTTCGCCTGCGTGAACTACTTTATTATTAATTTCTGTCTCCATGAGTACCTACGTCCTATAAGTGATGTCCATGCAAAATTTGAGACTCCTAGCATTTGTAGTAACGAAGTTTCATACAAACTTTCAACCCCAAAAACAACCCCTTAGGAGTCGAATATTGCAAATTCCCGTCTTAGCGAGCACCTACGTCCTATAAGTACCTCCTATGCAAAATTTCAGATTCCTAGCACTTGTAGTTTCTGAGATTTCGTGATGAGTGAGTGACCTTTCGATTTTATATATATAGATATATTAAAAGGCACACCCGCCATATAAATAAGTGAGGGGCACGCGAAAATTGAACCAGCTTCCGCTCGCCGCCGGATGTCAATAAATTAGTACGAGCTTCTAGTTTTAAGTTTTATAGAGAAACGATATTTGTATAAAATACGGTTTATATCGAGGCTGTCACCGTCGAGGCCGTTGAGGCCCAGGGGCACAAAGGTGCACGACTCGGGGGAATTAATTATTATTTATTTATTTTCATTTCTTCGCACTGGCATCAAGGCCAAAGCCCGGCGTTGAGTTACGCTACTCAAATGCGAAAAAAAATCGGCGGAAATAGGGAATTTTAACATTATGTTCTCTCTGCCTACTCTGGTGTGCGGGATACACACGTGAAGATGATTTTTTTTTTATTTATATACCTGCTTAATAAAATATATAAAATAATTTGATATTAACTTTAATCAAAGATAGGGTGGATTAATATTAGGATAAGTAGTCTAGACAAACGAACAGACGAACAGCAAAATTATCTTATAAAAGTATTTTTAGAGATACAGAACCTTAAAAACTTTTTTAAACTGTAGATTACTAAGTTCATTCACGCCAATTTGTCAAATTGTAAAGTACGTGACGAAAAGCTGTAAAATTATTTTTAGACACAAATCGAGTTAGAGAGGAAAATTATTACAGTGAATTCAAATATTGAGAAAATCTAATTTCACACTTATTTTTTTATAACATTACAATTAATCCCGCATTTAGCAGGGTTGACAGAGGATATAAAATATTAAAACTCTCCGTTCTCCACGTACTCTGTTCTCCGTGCGATTTTGGAGACATTGCGTTTTGAGTAACAAAAAGCCGCGCTTGCGCTTACTAGAAGCAATAAATAATATTAATTTACTATCCCAAATGGGAATCGAACCCACAACCATCACGACTAAAACCTGCTGTTCAACTGCGCCACTATAGCAATAAATACTAAAATCTGATACAAAATAATTGTTTTCATTTTAAAAACCGTATCATATTGCCTAACGATTGACACTTCAACAGAAACACGTTGCTTGGAAGGCGGCCAGTACCTATCTATCTTAAACTACTAATCTTAGTTAATTAACACGTTTTATATAAGATTGCTATATGAAAGTAAATAAATAAAAATATAGGCTAATTATCTGAATTTTAGAACATGTATATTTATTTGTAATTTTTTTTATATTCTCTTAGGTATAATATTAAAATTGAAATGCTTATATTTTATTAACATAAAAAATTAAAATCATATTTGACAAGTTTTATTTTTACAACTCCTTGCCCATCTGAGACTGTTCAGAACTGGTGGTCAAGGGTTCAAATCTAACTCGGGGAAATATTTATATTTAAAAAGTTGTCTTTTTTCTAGTGGACAATCAACGCGGTAGCCAGTGGCTGACATTACCCAGCATGCAATTTTCTTTTAATCTTATAGGTGAAAACTAAAAGATAGAGATTCTCCATATTCTGCCCAATTTTCGAGAGTTGTTTGCGTGTTGAATAATGGAGCTCAACGCCGTGCCTTCATAGTTTAATAATTTTTAAAATATTCAATTTAAAAGAATTTTATTTTATTTAAAAAAGACTTACTCTTAATTTGACACACACTGGAATGCAGACGCGTATTCGTTAAAACGCTCTATAAATAACCGAAAATGCTTGCCAATGCACTATTATTATATACGAGTACGTCGCACAAATCAACTACAATGGTCTCTAAAAGATTAAAATTAATTTATTTCGTTCATTCATTACGTTTTAGGGGAAGAATGAAGCACGTCAAACCGCTTGGGCGGCTTGGCGGCGACTGTACTACCGACACTATCTCCCAGTCTCCCACCAATATTTCAGGGGGATGTGCATCTGCGCAGATGCTGGGAGGACGTGACCTTTGACCCCAAAGTAATACAACTTCAGGTATGTGGAAATTATCAAATAATTAGCATTCGCGGTTCTTATTTATAATCTTTTAAGTTGCGTTTGTTTAATATTTATAAAAAAATATCTCTTTTTGATTATTATTAAAATAACAAATAATATTTTAAATACTTTATACGATAGCAGGTTAGGCAGAAAGAATTTGGGAACCTTCTGTGTCTGTCTTCGTTTCCATTAAGACACTTCCGCTCTCCATTTTCTGCCGAATTCTCAAAGCACTGTCGAGTGGCCAAACTCCATGCTGTACTTTGTCTCATTACCAGAGCGAGGAAATGAAAATTTTAAGTATTTCATGCCCCCGAGTGGGAATCGAACCCACAATCATTACACTGCAGCCGCGATTACGGCTTCATCACCTTCGCCTTCTAACTACATAATGCATCTATATAAATATACAACCTTTTTTTTAACCTAATTTAATAGTTTTGACTCGGTTTCACCTATTCTGGTGTAATGTGAGTAAATTTTCAGTTGAATAAAGTAAATATAAAATATATATATATATAAAAAATATTACATATATTTTTTTAATGGCCTAATTTGGCGATGACAGGCGCAAAATAAAAGAAATATAAAAATATTCCAAAAAATAAATAAATAGATAAATATTCCATCTTAAATTGGTAACATTTATTTGTACAACATAAATGTCAGTTTGACAGAACTCACCAAGGTTTTTTTTGTGGATTTCCCGAATATGTACTATGAAGTTGTATTGTGTAATGCCCTCGATGGTTATTTTTTTTATCCAACTCAAGTGATAGTTCTTTTTTAAATATTCAAATTTAGCAAATTTTTTAAAATTAAAAATGGAAGAAAAAAATAATTCTTATTATTTTTTAACTTGTTGTTTTTAATATGAACATGACTTCTTGGTAAAGTAATGAAACTATCAGAACAAATTAACTATAGTAGACTAAAACCCACGCTCTATAGAATTGAATTATACCGACTGAGATATATCTTCATATCCTGCCAAAGTGGGATTTAAAATTATACATATAATCTTGTCATCAGCTTTGAATTTTGATTGCTAAAAGGATAAGTAGTTTTGGCTAGCTCGACTGTTTTAAACAAAAGCGGTGCCAGTAGAGTTCTTGATAAGCTCATTATTATTATTAATTATATATAATTTGTGATATTTACATACATTACTGTATATTTAAGCAACAGGTGAGTAATGCTTTAATGATATACGAGTACATATAATATACATTAGAATTAATATATTTGGCAAAAGCTAACTTGGTAAAATGAGTTTTTAAGTGGTCAATTTAGTCGTGCCATACAGTGCCATGTAGCTGATAATAATATAACGACTTCAATCTGATAAGCGCCACGCAAATACGTTTTTGACGGTACTTTGCCAGTTCTTATTAATTAAGAAAATTTTGTTAAATGACGCACGATTAAGTCTAAAAATGTATAAACATATCGTTTAATCTATGTACGCACGACATCGTTGTTTGTTTTGCAAGCTTTTATTTACTTGTTTAAAGTTATTTTCTTTATAGTACAACATAGATTGATAAATTAAATAATTCCTAAATAAACAATTATATTTATTAATAATAGTTATTATTGTGTTATATGTTGTAACAAAATTCGGATAAATTAACATGATACAATAAAAACGCGATATTTCAAATTATATAGTAAGTGGCGTCACCATTTCCAACTGCCCCGATAATATTACAAAGATGGCAGCTATTGGCAATTGCGTAGTCCTTGGTCAGTATTGCAATCGAGGCGGCCATTTTCAATCGCATTGCCTAGAACCTCCTTGGTCAATTTTGCAAATATGGCCGCCATTTGCAATCTGTCAAAACTGAATTCATAATGGCGTCGGAAAATCTGCTCTAATTGTCTAATAAATGAAACTCCACTTAAAAGAATGTATGAAAAGCGATAAAATATACAAAATATTTCTTTAATATACTTCAAGACTCACAATAAGAAGATTAAATTAAAGTTATTTTGACATTTGTTTGAGCGTATGTAACATTTTATGATGACGTAGGTAAATGGGCGAGGTCAAATTTATTTTCTGTCACTAGATGGCGCTGTCTCCCGCTTCGCTATTATCTTTCTAACGTTTTTGCTAATTCAAATTAAATGTGATATTACATATAGAATCTTTATAATGAAAAACCTATGGTAATAATCCTAACTTTAAAGGTAGTTCAAGTTTCATTTTGACTTTCATATGTAAATAAATAGAAAAAAGAATAAAATTGAAAACATAAACATATTTTTTTTGTACTAAAATGTTATTTATATTCCATAAAACTAACTACATTGTCGTTGTAAAAGTAACTTATTTAACATAGTGATACGCCCTTTTAGACTAAGTCCAATAACTATAACATTACATTGTACAGAGTATATTAAACACAAAAATACTTACCTTCAGCAAAATCCCATCTCCAGAAAAGTCCGGAGCGTTCACAATCGAAAATTCTAATAAATGATTTAAAAAAATCACTTTTAAATGTTTAAAAATAATACAAAAACGGCTCAGAAAAGGTTTGCGACGGCGTCCGGGCGCAGACTGGCCCGGGATGGCTGGTGCGGCACATCTCTATCGATCCGCGCACCGCGCAGCCTCTGGACCAGTGCCTAGGTGTGTACAGCACGGCCGGTGAGTCGTGGCCTCCCCGAAGCTGGCTGTAGATGGCTGCGCAGAGAGATTTTAAGGGTGTTTCATACTTTCGATTATTCTCTACCCCAGTGCATTATGCGCAAAAGTTCTGAAAGCCTAACTTCAAAGCATCCACGACATATTGGCAGTACTGTAACAATATGCATCGTTCATTACCTGTCTGCTCTTTGATTGGGAGTAATAATTTCTATCCCTGGATATCGATATACAATATGTAGGTATACGTGTAGAAAGAGATGCATATATGTATATCTTAGTAATATATAGAATCGTTATTTTATAGGATATTCAAAAGGGCTACTTACTAAGCTAAGTTTATTTATTAAGAATGATAATTAAATATCATAGACAACACTGTTTAAAAACGGACATTTGAAATGTCAAACATCTCATTAGGAATGATACATAGCTACATAATTGCTATAATGACAATCGATGTTAAAATTCTGTTTTTTTTTAATGGATTGATTGATTTTAGTGAATCTAGTAGCTAGGTGATAGCAATGAGACTTTAAGCTTAACAAAATGAAAATCAAAGAAAAATAGGGTACTTTCTAATATATTTTTTTCAATAAAATTGAACTAGACATCATTCTCTACATTCTGTCATTGTTTTTATTTGACAGAGTAAACAAATGTTGCAAATTAAAGTAGTTGAAATATAACTGAGTTTTCTAACTTCCATTTCTTAGTGGAAACTTTAAACTTACAATAACAAATGTAAAGATGTATTATACTAATCAATATTTAGGCATTGCGCTTGTACACTACGTCTCGAATAAAGTGCATTATAGAAGCAGCAGAAGGGTTAGTCATGATTACATTACAGAAAAAAAAATACTGTCTTAGGTCTTGACAGATCATCACAGGATGTAAATTTTTCCGATATTTTTTAAATCCATATAATATGAAAAATAGACAAAGATTTTTTTTACATTTTTCTTATAACTGTCACGACTTGGCCACCACCCTTTTCCCGCTTATCTTTGATTTCTGGGACATCCTGTAGGTATATAAAAAGTATTTTAGTTGTATTAATAAATATATAATATCATTGCATATATATCAACCCTAGCCCCTAAGAAATCCGTCAATATCACTAACCACGACCGCCAAACAATATACTATACTTAATTAGCTATTTCAGAAAATCTAATTTGTACTTCAGCAAAGCAAAGTTCTAAATATAACTCAATTAAAAATTGTACAACGTGTGTCAAGTGCACGAGACGGGAAAGGTTGCACCGCCCACTTCATATTATTTTAGTCCAGAATAAAGGATAATTGAAATCCTGTAAAATACCAGCGTTGGCTGTTGATAATGAAGCTGCCTTTTTTGTGCTATATTTAAATTACTTGTTTAAATAATAGCGCAGAAAACATTTTAACCTTTTAGTACATTACTTTTTCTGGACAAAAGTAGCTTCACGGTTTATCCTGGTGAATAAGGAGAATCTAGTATAAAGACACTTGGTTCTCCATTTTCCATAACATTTTCGAGACACTAGAGCGAGGAAATAATAATACGTAATTAATTCCTCTATAGGATTCGAATGCATACGCTGTGCCGCGGTGCCTCTATGGCCTCAAAATCAAGTCATTTATCTTATCCTCATCACATATACGCCAACAGGGGTTGGCCCTAGGGGTCAAGCCATGACCTTTGATTTACCCGTCTAACTAACCACAACCTACAAACAATGTACCTACTATAATTATATGAGAAAATCTAATTTATACTTTGATTTTCAGCTAGTTAAGAATCAATCTCTTTTTTTAGCCTCACGCTGTATCACGCACATAGCAGGGTAGACAGAGGTAACTTGGGATCTTAAGACACTTACGATCCCCACTAGTCACCAAATTCTCAAGGCTTTGCGTGTTAAGCGGTGGAACCCAATGCTGCGTTTTGCATCGTCACCATAACGGAACGGACTTCGTCATCACGAACATAATAAATGTTTCATTCCACCGAATGAGAATCGAATCTACTACCGTCGCGTTAACAGCCTGCTCTACGGCAACCTCAAAATAGTTTCGTGGCTTTAAAAACAACTCAATTAAAAAAGGCACGTCATCACGGAAGGCGCGTCAAATGCACGATATTCATTGTTTCAGTGCAACACAAAGGACTTTAAATTGAAATCCTGTAAAGGACAGAGTTTGCGTTTGCTATTTTTATTTTTTGTAAAAAAAAAGTAATAACATAATTTTCACGTTTTTATTCATTATTTTTTCTGGACAGAAGTGCAATCACGCTTTTCATAAATAATTATCTTAAATCTATAAAGATAGAGTCTGTGTTTGAATGCACTAGATTCAGTCTAGGACGTAAATCAATATGCTCTAGTTTTCCCAAAAGCCTTTGTTCTGCCGCCCCTTTGTTCCCATTAAACCCCTAGGCCAGATGAAACAGGTACGTGTAGCTTCAGGAAACTCAATTTAAAAACCTTTGACATTATTATGTGAGAAATATGGTTAAACTATATTTTTATTAGAGGCCAGTCGTGACTGAGTGACTGTTAATGCAACAGGTTGTGGGTTCGATTCCCACTCGACGAAATGACATATTTAGTATTTTCATTTCCTCGAGACTGCAAACTCAAACAGCGCGTTTGTACCGCTATGCCACGACTGGCCTTTTAGTTCCTTATTCTTCCTTATTTTCTTTACATGTTTCGTGCCTACGATTATGAGTTTATTTCCACTCTATTAAGCTTGATGTGGTATCTGGTAAATGTATGTATCGATGTAAACAAACGATAATGAATAAATAAATATATAAATAAACTTAGTGTAGAACACTCTGTTTCTCCGTGGTTTAACCACCAGAGCGAAAATAATTTAAATATAATCATTCCCCCACGTAGAGATCGAATAGATAACTAATGCGTTTGTTTTTATTTATTATGTTAGAGTTATTTATTCTAATATTAAATATCGTTCCTCTTAAGTGGGTACCAAAATAAAATATAATGTACAAAAGTGGAGAACAGAGTGTCTCTTAGATATTATATATATATCACTTAATATGCCACAAATGAGTGCAGAATAAAAAGCTACTTTTTTTACATATTTTCCCTCTCGTATAAACTGTATTGTATTGTAAACTGCGAGAAGAAAGGGCTCTTCCTTTTTAATTATAAAAGTTTTTATAATTCTATGTTTCTACACAAATACAGTAATAATTGGCTTCAATAATGAAACCATAATTTGTTTGACTTTTAAAAAAAACCGACGATAGATTGAAGTAGATATTGGTTTTAATAGGAAATGAAGTGCCGTGAGTCCTGTCAGTTCTGTCAGTCGGCTGTCAGCGCCGCCCAGTCAAGGCAGGCAATGTATGATTGAATATTGATCTCACGTCGATACCTCTTCAATAGCTATCTAATTAAATAGTTTTTGTTTTAGTTCTTCGCTTTGTCACGTGTAGTGTAGAACCTGGGAACCTGGTGTTGAGATAAGTCGTTGCCATTAACATATTTCTATTTCCCAATTCCATCGAATTTTGGAGTTATTGCGTTCAGTGGCGGGGTTCAACGCCGCGCATCGTTTCTTACCAGAACGAGGGTATTGAAAATATTAAATATTTCAATTCCTAGCGTGTGAATCGAACCCACAACCTGTTGCGTTTACAGTCACCCGTTTCTGCCCCTGCGCCACGACTAGCCTCAATAAATAAATACTCGTCTGAAACAAATATAAACTTGAATATTACGTAGCAGGTTAGGTATAGGAAACCTATTATAACGATAAATGAATGAATCGAAACATTGCTTGTTGTGTGGCGAAACTGACAGCCGTGCGTTGTCTACCAAATGAAGGGAAATAGGGAAATGAAAATTCCTATATTATAAATGTGACAGTTTATGAGGACGGAAGTTTGTTCCAATTTCATTCAATACTTACCAATTGGTTTACATGAAACTTTACAGTAATACCATTTATCCGTGAGAATAACTAATAGGCTACGATGTAAAGATTTTCTATAATTTGGCTATAATATATCAATTAAATTAAACAGCCGAAGCCACGGTCGAGACGCTAGTATTATAATAATACAATTTGTGATACAAGCGCTCGTGTGGAATCCGTCTCCATGGAGCATTAATAGGTATAAGAGTATATAGTGTAGTCTAGACGAGTCGATTCGGAGGTAAGGATAAGGATACGAAGGTCTCATCTCATTTGTTTCGTTATAAATATGGCTGGCGTCTGGCGCGGGTGGTGCGGGTGGTGCTGTAGCTATGGAGGTGTTCAACGATCATTGATTTTGTCTGGACGAAGCTGATGCAGGTACGGTGGATAACAATTATATTTACTTATTTAGGCTGAGGAAATCTGGGAACCTAATGTAAAGACACTTCCGTTTCCCACTTGCTACCGAATTCTTTAGATATTGAGTTACGGAACACAACTTACACTTATTACATATTAAACTTAAATATTAAACTTATTATTTAAAATAGTTCTGTTACATACGTATTCTTTTTTAGGTAACCAAATAAGCGACAGGTTGTGGATTCGATTCCTACTCGAGAAGATGAAATATTTAATATAATTTATTTTTTCGCTCTGATGTCAAAACCAAGCCCAGCATAGAGTCCCGCCACTCAACAGGCAGTGCCTCGAATTCGGCGGAAAATAGGGAAAAGTTTCTTTATGGGAACGGAGTGACTTTGGAACACCAGGTTCCAAAATACCCCCTGTCCAGGACCCCCCCCCCCCCTGCAGTGCGGGATACAACGAGACGTTATAAAAAATAAAGTAATCAGAAACATTCTACCACCTGCACCAGTAGAATTTAATTTAAATAATAACAGTATTACCCTACTTGAAATATTATTAGTTCTAGAGTACATACAATAAAAAAAAGTAAAATAACAACTTGACAACAATAGTGTCGTATATATTAAACGTTGCTTGATTTTCTTCGCACTGGAAACCGGGGCGCTTCACAGCGGTGACGTAACGAGGCCTGAGGTACAATGTTTACCTAAGTAAGAGTGGAGAGGAAATATTTGATATTATTTTGCAGCTTCATGCCAGGAATGGGAACCCAGTGTTAAGATACTCCGTTCCTTACTTTCTGCAGAATTTTCGAGAGTCTTGTTATATAATGGATATTTCATTCCTCTGAGTGAAGTACTAAAAAATACTTTGTGCACGACTCCGATTCGCACTTGGTCGTTTTTTTGAAGTGCCCTTACTAATCTCTATAAAAACACGTAATTAAAACGTAATTCTTATATATGTAATTCTTACAAAGGTGTCTACAGAAATAATTGTAAAAACGTAAAGAATTCTACAATACAAATATGTACAAATATGTATGTTATTCCATCAATTGTTTTCTGCTTTACGCTATATACCGCACATTCCAGTGTATACAGAGGGTACCTGGAAATATAGTGTTAAGACACTCCGTTCTCATTAAGATTCCGTTCCCCACTTACCGACTAATTTTGGAGGCACTATTTATATTACTATTTATTTTCTATTTTACAATACAAATCGCTGATTCCGTTAACTTGCCCCATACAAGCCGTAGTTCCACTTCAGACCACGCGTGGCACTTCCCGCAACCAATTCAATAACCATCTAATGCACTTATTTATTCCCATTTCTAAAATGTCACTGTGCCAGACTCCGCGGTTTAAACCTAAATAAGTTAGCTACAGTCAAGCTCTATGTAACAGTTCACGCCATATATAAAGATAATAGATAAATAGGACAACAGTAAAAAGATTGTTGGTTCGATTCTCATTCAATAAAATATTTAAATTTCCTGGTTCTGCTGGTAATGATGCTCGAGTTCCGCCACTCAGCGATGCTTCAAGATTTCGGTTGAAAGTGGGAACGGATTAGGTTCCCTCTGCCTACACTGCTTTGCGCAGGATACAGTGTGATGCTGCAAAAAAATAAAGAAATATTGATTGACATTTGATCGTGGCATTTCCAAAAGGTTAACAAATTTTTCGAGAAAATCTGAAACGCTTCTAAATTGTTGATTAAAATTTGATTTATATTCAAATTTTCTCGTTTTCATGTTATTTCTCTAGAAAATTGTTTTCAAATAATTCATACTCAACTACAGGACAGTGGTAGAGGTGATTGTCTTTTTCATATTTTCCTGTAAAAGTCCTCAAAGCGTCTAAGATGCACCAAAAGGTTCAAGTTAGTTAAGTTCTCGCTACAAAAAAAAAAAACTTTTATAAAAAAAATATTTTTTGAAAATATTTTTAGAAGACAGAAAAATATTATTATTGCTGCATACATTCACTGAATTCTATACATAATTCTATAGAAAAAATTATGTTAGAGTAGAAATTAAGTTTTATATTTTTTACCTACTCAGCGGAGTAGGCAGAGGGCACCACTAGGTGCACCACTAACACTAGTTAAGACACTTCGTTGCCCGCACACCAACGAATTGCCGAAACATTGCACGTTTATTGGTGGAATTTAACGCCGCAATTAGTCTGCAAAAGTTAGTAAGGATCAAGCTCTCAATAGTCGCGTATACGGTCGGACGTAGTACGGCGACAAAATGTTATAGATGTAGATACATGATATATTATTATATAAGTTTATTTCTTCTAATAATTTTATTTACCAAAATGGCTAAAATTTTCCCTATGCTCTAACCCTAGGCCGAGAGCCTGCAGAATAGCGAACGGATATTGAATACTAAACGCATTTATAAAAGGTAGAGTGCGAAAGAGGATATTGCTCGCAAAACTCGACAGGCGCTTCTGAATTATTGAATTTTTCAATACAGGAATTTTAATATTACTTTTTACCAATAATAAAAGTAATGTAATCTCCTTCCTTCTCTATTACAAAGTTTAACAACAAACGTTTGAAAATTTAATGTCGTGACTTGAAATTCTGCTCTCCTTACGTAACTTCAAATTCTGTTGTACTTAGTTACTTATTATTATTGTACCCACTAATATATAAACAAAATAAACCGACTTCAGCCAGATTCCATGACCAGAACCTAACCAAAATACCCTTGAAGGGTATCCTTTTTATCAAGAAAATATCAATCGAAAAAATTATCGAAATCGGTTGGCTTTATATTGAGTTATTCGTCAATTTGTGACGTACATATCTAATAATTAATGTGATTTTCTTATGAATACCATTGTCAGAATTGGACCAATTCAAAATGAGCCCACACGGGAAGCACCGCATAAAAAAAGATCAAAAGATTAAGATCAAAATCAGTCCACCCAGCAAAAACTTCTGAGGTAACATTTGACTATGAGAACCGAACCATAAATATTTGTTTAGTTCTGTTAACACTTTTCTGTTAACTGTTGTTGTATTGTATTAATAACAAACGGCAACAGAAATACATCATCTGTGAAAACTTGAAATCATGGTTCATGAGACGGCTTGGTGACAGCTGGATAGACAGAGAGACGAACGGATATCTATGTTTTAGGATCCCATTTTACTCTCGGGGTATGAAACTATAAAAAGCCATCCTGGCATAGTAGAGCGTCTTCTCACTGTAAACCTGATGGTTGTGGGTTCAATTCAGATGTGGCCGGTTTAGTAAAATAAAGCGTGATCATAACCGATGCCATACATCAAGCAATTTCTGGAATTCGGACAAAAAGCACAAAAAGGAGTGCTTAGACACTGAGGTATCTCTGTCTACTCAGCTATATCGCTAAAAGTTGAAGCTCATTTTTCCTTCAACATAATAAACATATTCTGTATGAGTTAAATAATAGATAAGGCTATTTCTCGTGAAAATACGCCGTAAAGCTATAAAATAAAAAAAAGTAAGCTAGATAAAGTAGTGATTTGCTATTCCGATCTATCTATTGTCGTCATAAAAAGGAAAGGACCGTCAACAACTTTACTATAAATATAATCTTAACTCGTATCTAACAGTTTATAATAGGATGATAACCAGTTTGGGGAAGGATAAATAATATATTTATCCGGAGCTTTCAGGCAGTTTTGAGTTCCGCCACTCACTACGCATAGCCTCAAGAATTCGGCAGATTGGGAAACGAGAATGTCTTAAAAAGAACGGTGTGACAGTGAACTATGTTTGTTCCCAGGTTTCCTCTGCCTACCCTGTTAAGTACACTGCGTGAAGCTAAATGTGAGGGTAAAAAGGATAAACTTTTAGGTGAAATCCTGTCAGACCCCGTATTTCGAAAGGTTAACAATTTTACTTTAGCATCCAAAGCTTTTAGTGCGATGAATTTTCATATAACCTTTCTATTGAGATTCATATAAAATAAGTTCGTACATTTAAGATCATATAAATAATAAGTTTTACTTCCATTTCGTACGAACATGAGGTAAGTACATTTTTTTAAGGTAATTTATTTGCAGAGTTCGTTCGTGTAATAAAACTGCTCCAGATGATTTAGTACTGAAGGATCGCGTTATGTAAGTAAATAAAAGAAGGAAAACGGAAAAGAAGATGAAAGTATTTCTGTTCTCGTGTACTAAACCTGGATTATTTTAATACTAAATTTACTGGATTAATGGATATTTGGATATTTCAGCATTTCAAAATATATTTGAGAAAACGCCATGTTTTCTCACCGTCACCTGCTAACAGGTGAACATGTAAGGATAATGTAAATGATTCTGCCTACCCCCTGCTATTTGCAAGATACAACGTAAAAATTATTACAATCGTGTAAAAATCGCAAAAACCTAATATACCTACATATTATACGAGTAAAAAAGTAAATATAAAGAAGTTTATTAGAAAATGTAATCAAAACCAGGGTATAAAGCTAGTATTTATTAAAAATGGGTTAATATCAAACAGGCAACTCCTACCTCACAAAGGCCGTGTATGTGAATACGGCAAGAGCCACGTCCGGGATACGAATCAGCCCTTATTGAAAATGAAATAAATGCGCTCTACTTTTACCTCGGGTTGCCTATGATATATTCAGATAAATTGTAACAACCTATATATTTTTTCTTTTATATATTTTTTTTCATATACATATTAAAAGTATATATATATATATCCCATATAACAGTAGGCTGAGGGAACCTAGTAAAGACACATTGTTCCGCAATTCAAGGTATTGTGTGTTGAGTGGCGGAAATCAAAGTTATCCTTAACACTAAATTCCCAAGTTCGCTCTGCCTAAAATGCTATGTGCGGGATATCGAGTGAAGCTAAAAAAATACTATTAATAAATTAAATATTCTTGTAGGCAGCACAGGAACCCACAAGTATAAGGTATAATTGAAATAGTTTTGAAATAACACCAAATTCTGTATTTTTAAAATTATCAAAAAAAAAAAGTTTTTCAAACTTCCCAGAGGTGCGGGTTCAAATCCCGCTACTTCCAACTCTTATACATTTTCAAAAAAATATATATCTCTATAAGATATCTGTTACATAATTTTCTTAAAGGAACCCATTAGACGCACTGTAACGTAACAGAATGTTGCAATGCTTCCAGAAACGGTTGCCTTTACGCAACCGGGTTTTTACAATTACGAAGGCTGCTTTATGAATAATATTGTTTTTTTCCCTAATGTCATGTGTCAGGTCAAGGATGATTCGAGAAATGACACAAAGATGCTGTTGGAAAGATTCCATAATCATAATCTTAAATATGGGTACTTAAAAGTTTAATTTAAAAAACTAACAGTTATATTGTTTTTTTTTTGTACTAGACACTGAAGCGCGGCTTCGGTATCTTGCACACAAAATGTTTCGAAAACTCGGTGGAAAGTGGAGAACGGAGTGTCTTATCAATATATAATTTCCCTTTGCCTACCCTATTATATACAGGATATTGTGTGAAGGTAAAAACTTTATACAAAATCTTATTTACATCTGATATTACATTTCGTTATAATTATCTTATACTAGCGGCCCACCCGCGGTTTCCCCTGCGTGAACTACGTTATTATTAATTTCTGTCTCCTTGAGTACCTACGTCCTATAAGTGACTTCCATGCAAAATTTGAGCTCCTCCTACTCCTAGCATTTGTAGTAACGAAGTTTCATACAAAGTTTCAACCCCAAAACCAACCCCTTGGAAGTCGAATATTGCAAATTCCCGTCTTAGCGAGCACCTACTTCCTATAAATCACTCCTATGCAAATTTTGAGATTCCTAGCACATGTAGTTTCTGAGATTTCGTGATGAGTGAGTGACCTTTCGATTTTATATATATAGATGACTAGCGGACGCGCGCAGCTTCGCCCGTTTATTTGCACTTTTAGGGGTGAATCCTAATAAACCATGAAACACGTGTTCAATGAAATAATTTTGAGAGTTTAAATTTCAAATCTTATAAAAATCGGTGGCGATTTAAAGATTTTTCCATACAAACTTTCAACCCCTATTTCATCCCCTTAGGAGTCGGATATTACAAATTCCCGTCTAAGCGAGCACCTACGTCCTATAAGTAACTCCTATACAAGATTTGAGATTCCTAGCACTTGTAGTTTCTGAGATTTCGTGATGAGTGAGTGACCTTTCGATTTTATATATATAGATTAAAAAAATCTTAAAACTGCCGTCATTTGAATAGTTTTAAAACAGTCCACGTTTTAAAATATCCCAAGAAACTAGAGCATAGCACGAACAAATAAAACAAAAATGTCGCGCGTGACTGTGCACATTTTGCGAGAATTTGCGTACATTTTTGATCGTCTCTAGGTTTCGGCGGAAAAAATGTAGAACGGAGTGTCTTAATACTAGGTATTCTATACCAACCCTGCAGTATGCGAGATACAGTGTAAAGCTAAAAGCTAAAAGCTAAAAAAAATAAAAAGATTGGCTTGAACATTGCAAGATAGATAAGTATATAAAAAGGTAATATCACACTCGACTGGAGTGACAGATAAAAGTCCTGAATATTCATGAAGACTTAACGAGGCTATTAACACCGTTGAGAGGTGTCAACTACGAGCGTTAGACGGAAGCTGTACTATCCCAAATAGGTATAATGTCTCTAAAATGTATGAAAATTAGACATCGGAATGTTGTATCAGTAAATTTTAAGCCTATGAGACATAAAACTTAGGATTTAGAAATTAGGATTAACACCTTTCCCCACGAACCGTCCGATTCTGAAACTTTTTATGTTCAATGACGGAACTAAACGCTGGGCTTTGTCTTATTGTTCTCTGGCCTGCATGGGAATCGAACTCACAACCGTCGCCTTTACTGCCAAACTTTGTGGACGACCCGAGAGATGTGCGAAAAAAAAAGTTTTGTTTTGTTCATGCAAAATCGTGACACTCGTAATGCAGGAATAATATTATTCAATAGTTATTCAATGAGTCGACGAAACAATAGCATTTGAATATTATCTTCCAAAAATGCATTACGAAACGATATCTGAATGAAAGTATTCGACGATTATATCTTATCCAAACGCCATGTTATTTATTTATTGGTATTAAATTAAATAAAATGAGGATATAAACTAAATGAGCTCAATCTCTACCTTTCGTTGATTTTCACAAATCTATATACGTTTCTAATTAAAATGTGACAATATCTATTATGCGATAGGATTTGATTTAACTTCTTAACAGATGTCTCGTTCCACATTACTCTATTCCGCACACAACAGGGAACCTAATGTTAAGACACTTTGTTCCAAATGCCCGCTGAATGCTGGAGGCATTGAGTGTTGAGTGGCGAAACTCAACGACGCGCTTTGCCTCAACACCAGAGCGAAGAGATGAAAATATAATTAAATAAATTAAATAAATATTTCATTTCCTCAAGTGGAGACGGAACCTACAACCAGTCGTGATCACAGTCACGCACGGCCTCTATATACCTTTTAGTACATGCGCCAAATAATAAAATCATCATCAACACTTAACTCCATTATATCATAACAATTAAAAATATTACACAGAAGTAAAAAAAATAACAATTATAATTACGCACTATTATAATTTCTAGCGGCGTTTATCGCTTACGGGACGATGATCGCAACACACGTAACTCAGATCCCCACTGTATTTATTTGAAAGTAAAAGCACGCGGCAAAACGTGCGCGCCTCACTGCCCACCACGAAAGTGAGCGCGAAAGACGCGTTTCCCCAAAAAAAATCTCCCCAAAAATTGACATTGACGTTTAAGTCACAGATAATTATTTATTACTTTTTTTTTTCTAAGTGAATTGAAATAATATTTTAATTAATAATAAAACGTATAATAGTTTATGTTTTGGTTTTTTATTATAAGTGAATAAATTATATATGGATTAAAGATCGTTTTGTATTTATTAACTGAGTGCAGCGTCCTCAGTTTCATAAGTTATGTTGCGAGCAGTGAAAGTGCAGTGACGTAAACGTTACATTAGAACAGCAATGGCGTGTGCTATTGGGTTAGGGAAGTGCTACATTTATATTGTCCTTGGTAAGTTTTTTTTTTTATTTCCAAATATAATTTTCAAATAAAATATTTATATTAGTTATTTTTGTTTTAAAAAATATTCGATTTATGTAAATCTAAATTTTGAAATTTTTAAAAAACTTATTATTATTCTATTATTCTATTTTTTAAAACAATTATCGTAGAAATGATTGTGTGCACATTTTTAAAATTTTTAACTTATTAATACTAAGTAGTAGTTCAGCAAACCTTAATGTATATAAACACGTAAATAGTCTATTTGTATTTGTGTTTTCGAATAAACTAACGATACGTTCATTAGTTTACAGTTTATCCCATCCATCAATCCTTAAGTAACTTAATCACGATGCTCATATTTTAATACTTACAACTAAAACTAACACTTATTCATTACTTTTGGGCCCGTGCGGCTACGCCCGCTTGAATTATACAAATGTTTATTTAAGAAAAACCGACCTAACTACGTACTTTAAATTGACTTAACTTTTTATTTATGAACCGGTTATAATAAAATAAACCCTAGATGTTTTCGGGAGCTTGCCAGAATCTAATAGTGAAAACCGCATCTAAATCGGTTAAGCCGATTCTGAGATTACCGAAAACAAACGCACAGACAAACAGACAAAAAAATTTAAAATCATTGTTTTGGGTTCTATAACGCTATTAAAGGTTCTCAATAACATTTTTTTTTAAATATCTCTTATGATTTTATTATAAGTATATATATAGATTTCTTCTATTCATATTTTGTAAACTCGATAAAAATATATAAAATATTATTAAAGAAACACTATCTCAGGTCCTTATTAAAAAAACTCAGGCTACAAGCTCATATATTTAAAAACACTAAGATATACCTACAGAAACGTTGACAGCAAACACCATTTAAAAACAAGCAGGAATCTAAATGGAATAATTCTAGAAAGTATGCTGGGAATGTTATCTTTCAAACGAGCCGGGCGAGACTGAGACCACACGTATGGGCATTATATATGAAGAAGATTTTAGTTTTTCTCTTATGCAATGGCTACCTAATTTATTATCTTTTTAATAGCTTCCTTTACTTATTTAATTATTCTTATATATATTTTTATCTTTGGTGGGCAGGTGATATCTTAGAACGTATCGCTAAGACACTCCGTTCCCATTAAAATACTTCCGTTCCATACTTTCCACCGAATTCTGGAGGCATTGCATGTTGAGCGGAATTCAACGCCGCGCTTTGCATCGTTATCACAGTATAGATATGAAAATATCAAATATTTAATTTCTTCCAGTGCAAATTGAACCTACAGCCTGTAATGTTTACGTCTAAGGGATCTTTTAATGAAATATATATTTACTTACGAATTATAAATATTTATACCAATTTACAATATTTTTTAAAACGCATATTGATTGCAATTGTAAACAAAAGAATGTCTTCGGTTATAATTAAAAACATATCTCGTTAGTTATTAAAATCACTGAACAACTTTAAAACTAATTTCAGCAATTTGTATGCACATTACCTACATACATTATTTCATAGAACACACGTTATCGACAACTCAATTAGATACTATGCGGGTGATATCTGAATAGATATTTTTCCTTTACCTAACTTACTTACAATACCAAAAATATATGAAAATAAGATATAAAAATAAAATTAAACAGTTTTTGTAGCGTCAAAACTTTCCAGTATACACATATTGCATACTCTTTGAGGTTGATAACAGTTGATGAATCGTCCACTGTAATCAACCTCTTTATATATGCCCCCGGGGGTGCCGGGGCCCTCGTGCTTTTCACGTGACCTTCCTCTATTATCATTGATACTGTGTTCTTGAAGAGCAGATGAGGTCTCCCTCTGAGTCTCTTATCTCTCAGTTTTGATTCATAAATCTCTTTTTGTCATTCTTTCGTCTCTCTTCCTTTCGACGCGCCTAAGCTACCACAACACATTTATCGTTTCATTCTCGCTGCGATGTCCTCGCTAGTACTTGCTATCCATATCCTCTCATTTTTTCTTTTTCTGTAATACCCACGTTTCGCTGCCGTATAACAGCGTCGATACTAACACTGCACTAACTTCGAACCTGCAGTTGTGGTGTGCTTACGTTTCGCCGTCTCATCAATGCATCTAAGGCTTTGTTAACTCTTTTACCGACAGCAATACTCCTTTTCATATCAATTTCGTATCTTCCCTCTCAACTAAAGATACTTCCCCGATATACCACCATATTCAACTAAAGTAATTTGAACCGCGTCGTAGCTAAGTGACTTATTGTAAGTGCACCGGTTGTCTCGATTGTTGATCGATTCCCACTCGGAGCAATGAAGTATTTAATATTTCGATTACGTCACTCTAGTAATAAGGCAACTCGCAGCGTTAAGTTCCTTAAGTTCCACTCAACACACAATATGTCGAGAATACGGCAGAAAGAGGGGACGGAAGTGTCTTAATGGGAACTAAGTGAAAAATATAGAATTCTTATCACAAGACTCGATGGAGAGATATGGTACATAAGTTTGGTGAAAATTACTAAAATATACTTAATAAAATACAATTCAGGAAGATTATACTGAGCTTTGAATTTGTGTAATTTTTAATTATAATCGCACGCTTTTCTTATTATATTAAAATTATAACTTAAATACTAAATATCCTAAGAAAAATATAATCTTCTTAACTATGTCAATTAACTAAAAAGTTTTCGAAGTAAAAAGTCCGTTCGTTCGTTTTTGCCTTATTGCCTTATTTGTCTAATGAAACGCACCGGAAGATATCTGGGTGTCACTTTCACTAGTTCTTTGCTTTTAACTAAAATTGTTATATTCGCTGTTTTACATAATGTTTATTTTAAGACGAAAGTAGGTTATTTATAAATAAAATTAATGAAATGATATGGTTTTTTATTATTATTGAAAAATATTTGTTTGTTTTTTGCTCTATATTCTACAAGGCGGTCGTGGCATAGCGGCATAACATTTGACTGTAAGCGCGATGGTTCTGCATTTTATTCCCAGTAGGGGGAATTAATTATTTTAATTTATCGAAATGGCAATTAGATAAATCGCGGCGTTAAAATCCGCACTTCAACACGCAATGTTATAATAAATTATACGAAACGTGGGGTTCCCCCTGCTTACCCCTCTACGGAATATGGAATACAGATTAAACATACAAAAAGTATATAAATTGTAAAAGTATCTGTCATAACAAAAATATGTACAGAAAGTCACTAACTTTGAGAGATATTTCTCTTCATTCCGTCATTATGAAGGACACTTAGTCTAAAGACTTATCACCTTGTTTTGAACTTAAAATCAGATTTATATATGGAACTTGAACCCACAACCATCGCATAGTTCAAAATTTGTCATGAAATTAAATATTTTTCTATTTTATATGCATTTTTTATTAAAAAATACGACGAGCTGGTAATTAAATGCAGCTACTAAGTTTAAAATAGTATCAAGGTTATAAAGTTTATTAATATTCACGCGATGTAACGCTGACTGACATAACGTATTGGAGTGGGTCATCGTGTGACACTTTTTTTTTTT
>JAEBDU010013049.1:0-12556 GCA_016802625.1 Heliconius numata
AGATAATATAGTGAATGCAAATTATATTAGAATTGCTTATATGTTCATTCAATGATTCAAAAGTGCTTATAACAGTCTATTTGAGTAAAGAATATTTACATTTTTTTTTAATAAAGGCAAGAAAGGTGCGGCCCGTGAAGACAACACTGCAAGCCAATTATTTATTAACATGAACACATCTTTTAAGATTAAGAAGAATTATAAGCAAAATTAGATTACATTGCTACTAACATTAGTATCATTTTCTTTTCTTTTCTTCTGTATGTCAGCGAGAGCTTTAGCAATTGCTTTTTGATATTGATCATATTTCACTGGGTCTTTTTCAAAAACATTATATGTGTGAGTATCTAAGTTATCAGCCAGAGGTTGCAGTGGTGTCTGAAGATAGTCTTCCCATCTAAAAGATAATGTAAAAAAAGTTATAAGTGGTCTTTATTAAATATTGTATTTGACAGTTAAACATATACAGAATAGCAATTTGATTAATATAATATGTTCTTTATGAATTGAACATGTTTTGGCTAAATCAACAAAATACAGTAAATAATAATAAATACCCTTTGGCATAACTTAACATGGGATCTTCAGCAAAAAATGGCCTCCTTTTCCAAAGCCTGTACAAATATTGCAAATAATATTCAATGTTTGATCTTCTTGCTCCGCTTACAATAACCTGTGCATCATGTTCTATCATACTAACTACAACTTGCTGATGAGCTCTAGACAACACTGGATACCTAAAATTATAATATTTTTTTTCTTGTATTAATAGCTCATGTAATTGATAATTTAAGTTTGGATATCAAAAGCTTACCCTTTTTTATTGTTATGGAAAAGGGATGTAGGAACTACTATAGCTCTCACAGGTTCACCAAGCCATCTGTTCACAATTTCTTGGGATGGCAAGTCTGCAGATATTTCCAATACAACACCAATTTTTTTATCAAATTCCATGCGTTCATGAAATTTGGACCACCAATGCCAAGGTTCGTTCCATGCATCTTCATTATCATTGTCTTCCTCAGTATTCGCTCGTAATGTTTTGTGACATAACATAGACACTGAGACCCATATAAGTGTTGGATGATGACTGTAACAATAAAAAAATATTTATTCCTCTATAATTTTTATATTTTATAAGAAACACTTAGTACTGACCTTGTCTCAAAGTAAGTTTGTAGAATTCTACATAAATTATTGTTATTCTTAGAATGCAAAGCCAATATTACAGCTGGAAGCCCCAATCCTCGGCAGTATAAAAGTTCTTCGTTAAGTAAGTCTTCATGGCGCTGACGTACAATATCGGATGATGAGTCTGGATCCAAGTATGCTGATAATTTACCAACGATCCTACTGTTCCAATCTTGAGGCGACAAAATCATATCAGACCGCGTGAAACCACCAACTACAGCACCGGTTGGAAGAACTGTTCGCCGAAAACGTGGGTGAACTATTGGTGAAACAATAAAGGCATAATTAGCATGTAATGCTTCTGTAAGACACCCCTGTAAATCTGAGGGTGTAATATATTCTAAGCCACACGATATGTCTTGTTGAGACATAGTGGTTAATTAATGAAGTAGTAGTACTTTAAAAAACTTAACGAGTCTTTTCAAAACAAAACTGTCATTTGTCAAATTGTCATAGATCAATCAAATCCTGCCTCAGGTTCACAGAACACATTTACTCAGGCTCAGGTTAGCCTGTGGACTTTAGAGACCAATGTTTTCGTATATTATTAATCTGTAATTTCTACTAAACGTAAATTTGTCAATGTCACAGAGATAGAGGTTATGTATTCATATTGTATGGTATTAAATCTTGATAAAAACGTGATATAAATACTTAAAGAATATGGAGTAACTATTAAAGTACACTAGTTTAATACTTACTGTTTATATTTTATAATAAAGATTAGAATCACTTCTAAAGTGGAGAGAATAAATGAACATATTAATAACATAATTGAACAATTTCAATAAACATAAAAATGACTGTTCAGGCAGCAAATAAAAAGCCAATAAAAAGTAACCAAATAAGGAAGGAAATTGCTAAGGAGTTGAATTTTATGAAAAACCTGTTTTCATCTGTAACAATTCCAGTACAAAAGAACGGTAAGATATATACTAAACTGTATCTAACATTTTTTTACTATATAATCTCTTTTGTGTGTTATACAATGTAACACGAAATGATTTTGTACTAAACTGGCACGCTCGAAACACCACAATAAAAGAACTGAACTAAACTAATCGAGATAAAAAGTTAGGGAAAATATTAAGTTAATAATTTATATTTCAGAAGATGAAGAAAACCAAATGGATATTGAAATAACAAATAACTTTAAGAAGCCAAATGAAAAAGAAAGGGCTCGTAATATTATGGAATTAGAGGAAAAATTGGAAAAAATTAAAGCTGAAAATAAATTTACTCTAAAAAATAAATTACTTAAGAAAAGTTTAAATAGTAAATTAAATAAGAAAATAAAGAAAAAAGAGAGAGTAAAGCTAAATAAGCATAAAGTAAAAGCTACACTTGAAGCTACAAAAACTGGTGAAGATAATATAAAACCTAAAATAAAACTTGATGCAGCTAAACCAATATTCAATAATGACGGCAAATTGGTATTTTCCAAGTTTGATTTTGCAAAGCTTGGTGATAAAGGTATGTTGTATACAATTGTCCTTAATTTTTCTTATTAAAGCTGGGAGCTAAAAATGGTGGGATCAATCCCATAAACATTGAACACTTAAAATAAATTTATAAAGTGGGGTACAGAGTGTCTTAACACTAAGTTCTTTTATTTTATTCAAGTTGTAATTTGAAACTTTGTATGTAACATATAAAAATTAAAATAAATAAATATAAAAAATGTACCAGTATAAAGTTTCTGCATAAGTTATGCCTGGCTTATAAAATTGTTTTGTATTTTAGAAAGAGGGGCAAAATCTAAAAAAGATCCTAAGAAAATCCTAGATGAACTTCAACAACAGGAAGAAAAGTTTAAAAAAATAGCAGAAACAGACAGCAACAAGGCTAAAGAATTAAAAGAAAAAATGGCATGGAAAAATATCCTGCAAAAAGCTGAAGGAGAGAAAGTTAAAGATGATCCAACTCTATTGAAAAAATCTATCAAAAAATTGGTAAATAAATTATAAATATTTTTTTTTATTATATTCAATAGAAAATGAAATTGTTTTATAACTTACTATATATGTTATATTAAAATCAAAAGCACATTAATGTTTTTTCTCTCATATTGTACAGCCTCCCTAAATTTGAGACATTATATGTTGAGAGCGGGAACTAAATATCATGTGTTATCTGTCAGGGTATATAGTGTATACAAGTGGGAATCAGACCCATAACTATTGGATTTGCTGCCCCATGCAAATTCATACAGCACAACAATCATTATTATATTGAGCTGAATATAATATTTTTTTAATAATCTTTGCATCAACATACAATTTTTTATAATACAAAGATTCATAATTATTTTACAATTCTTCAGGAACAAAAAAAGAAGGTCAGTAAAAAGAAATGGGATAACAGGATTCAAGGTGTAGAAAATAAAAAGGAGGAGAGACAAAAGAAGAGGAAAGAAAATATTGCCAAAAAGAAAAAGGAGAAGAAAACTAAAATTGTAAAAGCAGCCGCTAAAAGAGGAAGGGTTGTAATTTAACTTGACTTCTTGTTGCACAATAAAGTAGTGTAATTATTTCTATTTATTTTTTATTTTCTAAATAATTTGATATTCTTATTACCTACTCATTTACCACACTCGTAACTTGGCTACTGGAATAAAAGTACGATGTAAGTTCCATAATGAATGAATAATCCTGAAATATCTTTTAAAATATCTATTGTAAAGGTTTTTTTTTCAAATAAAATAAATAATAAAATTATCGTTGTAAAATAAAATGCCATTTGTTAAGGACGATCACATAAACCTATCAAAGGGACACCGCCGCACACGCCTCATTCCGAAATAAAATCGTAGGTATTGGCGATAAAGTTCAAAGTTGTTTAACCTTTAGTAGTATTTTTGTAGTAGTAAATGTTTACGTTATTGGTATCTATTCGTAACTGCGTCACAAGAAATACAGGCTGGATAAACATCGTGAAATGAAAAAAAAATCCTACGTCTAAACTGTTGAAGTATCTTGATTAATTTATTTGGGTATAGGTTTGAAATATTTCACCGTATAATATGCTGTTTCCGCTGACGCTTCTACCTGTATAAGAAACAGGTAGCCAAAAAATACCTTTAGAATAGAATAGAAAAAACTTTATTGCACACACATATAACATATAACAGAAAAAGAAACAATATATTTTTATAAAATAGTATGCAAAGGCGGCCTTATTGCTTCAAGCAATCTCTTCCAGGCAACCCTTGTAAAATAAAGGACTAAAAATAAAGAAATGGGAATAACGTTATAGTGCAAAATAAAATACAGTAATAAAATAATAATGAGCATACACACATACATATACATATCTAGTGCATTTAGTCAAAGTTAATACAGAATGTATGAACATAAGAATGTAGTGCTGATACACTCCGTATCTCACTTTCTACCGATTTCTTGAGCTTTGCCTTGTCATTAGAGCGATGAAATTAAAATATTTAATTTCGCCGAATCGAACCCACCAACAGCGTTTGCAGTCGTCCGCTTGTGATCCAGCGTCACGACGGCCTCTATTATAATTATGTATCATTCATGATTGCATATGAGTTGTATTAGTAAGCACAATTCTTGTAATTTACTATTTGCAAAGACAAAAGCGGGAGATTGAAACAAAATTTAACGGAAATTAATTTTGTTTATTCGTGAAGACCGTTTTGTTTACAATATTTTAGTTTGTTAGCTAATATCTATCATCTTAACCGAGAGGTGTTTACCTAATTAGGTAACGGTAGCAGCTAGCTCGCACGATTACCCCACAGATGTTGAAGTCGCATACATTGGTACAATATATTTGGCTTAACAATATACATACTGCAACTAAAGGTAGCGTATATTTCGGTGGCAATACAAGATATTCCTGGCGGAAATTACACTGTTTCACAGTCTACAGCACTACTGTAATAGAGATATAACTAGGTATGCTCTATTATAACTAAATTCATATGAACACATTTTTTCTTACTCTAGGTGCATAAATTATTTATATGTAACACCATTCTAAATTCTACAATGAAAATAAAAATATACTGTAAAATTGTTTGAATAAAATGATACATGAGAAATTCGTTATGTTAAGTTCTGATTATTATTTGTACCGTTGCACTACACTAGATAATTAAAAAAATAAAATAATAAAGTCACTCATATTATTCCGTAAATAATATGAAATATAATTATATATACTCAGTTATAATCAAACATTCTGTAAAAATTCACAAACTGAAATTTTAGCTCTTTGGAAGTAACAAATCTATTTTTTATAACATTAACATATGCAACATAAACTTCATCAAAATGTAAATATAATAATTGAACAAGTTAAACAATAATATTGCCATTGTATTCCTTCTTATATGACTTAACAAATAAGGGGGTCACTAAACTAAAATTTTAAATTAGAGATTAAATAATTATAATTTGTCCTATGCGTAGCAACTTATTATACCCAAAATTAAATTGTTTTCAAATAGATTTTCAGTTTTTTTTTATTTCTTTTCATCAAAGTTCATAAAAAATTGTAAGTTATTGTCTTTGTTGTAATTGACCTATAACTCATTACGTGAAGGTATAAATCGTGTACTTTCTTCAGAACTGAGTAACAATTATATACCTTTGATTAAATAATAATTGTCACATGTATATAGATTATGTATAATAATAATATATAAAACTAAGCTATTCTAATATTAAAAAATAAACACATTATATGTAAAAACAAATGTAAATAGCAACAACTAAACACAAATATAAAGCCTCAAAATAGAAGTCTTATTTTTTTGAATAACTTGTAATAAAATTAAATAAAGCAATATGATTAAAACATAGTCTGTTAAAGAATATGAAACATGAAAATATAATATTTGTCCACTATATAATTGTTATTAAGATTTTTGTATACTGTAAAATCTTACTATACATTCCTATCAACATTTTTGTATAAAATGTAATTTCCAAATATTCGAGAATTTCTTTCAATGAGGGAACCAGATCTACAAACAGATTTATACTTATATTTTGTAATTACTTTTTACTTATACACATAGGCCTAATAAGCCTTTAAAATATATTCCTATGGATATAAGTAATAGTTTTTTGTGTATAACACTTCGAGAATAAATATTTTGAGTTTCTAGACTCAACAACACTCATTACCACATTATGTTCATGGCTTAGCCAAAGGTCATTGCACTTTAAAGTTAGTTATTCTAGTTTTAATGATTTGAAACATAATAGTTTTAAGTGTAGTTGTCTTTAGTAAATATTTCCATACATAATAATTATAAAGAATATAAACTTACATTTAAAAATGTATTTGGAGAAATGTACTTTAGAGCATTGGAAAAATAGAGCATGCTTCTCATACTACATACATTGTCTCCACAGAACACCACCCATTTATACATAAAACTTAGCGTCTAAAAGTTCTAAAAATTATAAAAAAAATATAGCTCTTACAACTTTCCATAATAGAAAAATAAAAAAAAATGTTTAATGTAATACTGCACACTAATAGTCATTATTCTAAATCAGTCAAGGCATTGTAACATTCAAATAATAAATAATATCTGCCATTTTAAAAAGGTACATACTTTAAGTCTGGTCTTGTTTTGTTATTAGTAAAGCTGGTTTGTGGAAAAACTTACAGGTGTAATATAAAATTATGGTACAAAATAAGAGGTGGGCAACCATTTGAGCACATTCCTCTATAAAACACAGAAAATAGGGAGTTGTCATATTACAGCATTTGCTCTGTTTAAATATGCTCAAATGGTAATTCTTATTAAACTAACTGTATTTCTTAATCTACATCCTAAATTTAAATGGTAATAATAAAGCAAGTTGTGAGGCGGGATATTTGCATCAGTCTTGTGAAATTTTCAATTGTGTAAATTATTACTGTCATTGATTATACCATTTGGTAATCTGTATAAAATAAAATCAGAAAATTTTCCATTTGTATACCAAAGATGGCAAATGCCATCAGTTCAGTTCAGATTTTACTGAAGATAGTGAAGAGTCTAATACTCTGCCAGTAGCGTAACTAGGTATGTTTAAATAGGCGGGTTTGTCATGCTCGCATAGACCAGGTTGAGTACAACATCGGCCCATCACAGAGACACCAGTGTTTGCGGAGCTACTGCCGGCTTCTTGTGAGCTTCCCATACAGAGCATTTTATGATTGTTAAACTGGTCCAAGGAGCGGAGTTGTTCTCCACAACTTTCACATTTTAATTCTCTTGCATGCACTTTCTTGTGACTATTAAGAGACCTTGAATTATCAAAGACTTTAGTACACATATCGCAATACTTCAATACTTTCTCTCCTGTACAAACCACTCTGTGATTATTGAGTCTTTCTAATGACATATAGCGCTTATTGTTACATAAATCACATTTGAATTGTTTCTGAGGCACACGACCCGTATGAACTTGCATATGTTTACGTAAGTTACTCTTATCTTTTATGTATTTAGAACACACAGAACATTTGTTTACATCTTTTCGAGTATGGCTTGCATCTAAATGTCGCCGTAAATGAGATTTTTTGTAGAAGGGCTCCAAACAGATTTGACATCTGAAAGGTTTTTGAGCAGGATGCACACCTGTGAGATGGGTATTGAATTCGAGTATAGTAGGATAACTTTTTCTGCAATGTGGACAATGAAAAAGTTTACGACAGATTGCCACACTAGAATCACAAAAAGGATCTGAGCAATCGTCACAGAATGAGTCCAATCCCGCTGGAGGCGGCGGCGTAGGAGTCGTTTGGAATTGGTCTAGGTCACTTTGTAACGGATCTGGATCAGGAGTTCCTGCTCCGCTGGGTTCTTGTTTCACTTTAGTTTGATCACTGTTTTCCGAAAAATCGTCTTGCGATGGAACGCTACGTGATGTGCTGGCCAGCATCCACCAAGGGTTGTAATGCCAGGCACCAAGTCCGCTTTGTAAACCTTGAGTCTTTATGTCACTTGATTTTGTTTGAGTTTCTGCGTTAGAAAATCCCGGAAAGCTAGGTAGCTCTTGTACCTGATGCTTAGGTTTAGCGTCAAAGATACTATGTTGTGATATTAAGTTTTCATAATCACTTGAATCTAGTCTTCTCTCGTTTCGATCATTTGGATCTTTTTTAGACATATTTCAAAAGTTTCTGTAAGCAAAAGATAATATTTTAATAAATCACAAACTCGTAAAATATAATGAAGTAAACAATGTGTCGATATTGTTTGGGTAAACTTTTGAGCAAAAACATAACAAGTAAACAAACAACGCAAATGCGCGCACTATTTGTCTCTTACGTGAAATATATAAGTTAATTATAAATTTACACACTGCACTTTATTTTGTTACTCACAAAAACCCAAATTTGACATTATATCTATTAGTACCTACTTATGTTAAACTTTTTCTCATAAAATTCAATAATTTTCAACGCAATTCAGCCATTTTGTTTAATTGAAATATAGACAAAAATAATTTAAGATTTATAGATAATGACAAAATTTTTGTAATCTTAAAGAATATTGATTCGTGATTAAATAATTTTAAAGATAATATCAATTACTTATAACTTATAATATATCTTCAATTACTTAATTCAAATTCTTAAATTTCTAGCTATTGAAAATCAAATCGAATATGAACTACCGTACGGTACGATACCGGGTAAGGTACCGCATACCGTACGTTCGATGCTATGCTTACACGCTTGCCAAGCGTTCGTCAACTCAAGCGTGCAAGCATGGTGCTTGGTTTGACAGCTTGCAAGATTTTGTCACCGATCTGGACCAGTGTCGGTTTTTGAACACAGATCAATTACCGTACAATCTCCTTTATGTGTTCTCCATACAACGTGACATTGGTAAAGTGATTAGTGCTCAACTAGTACGCTCGAAGCGCCATAGATTAAGAACTGAACTGAACTGAACACAGATCAAAGGGAGCTTGCAGCAAACACTTGCGAGGTTTTTATACGTTTGGCTTTGTAATTTATGAGCGTTTGTCGAGCTATCACAAGCGTATAAGTCATATATTACAATTTACATAAGATACGGTACAATTTTTTCGCATTACGATTTACGGTAAACGTTAATTTTGTATAATTTTTGTGTATGGCAACAAGTGTCTAAAGTCAACAGCAAATAGCCAAATAGCAACATTTCTACATATTTTTAAAGTTAAAATATTTAGCTTTTGAAGAAGTTAACTTAAAATGCTTTTTACGTCAAATTAAAATAGAAAATAATTAAATATATTCCTAGTACCATAATGGAGTGGCTTAGTAAGACAATTCTAAAAACATTTTGGCGACCAACGATCAATATTGTTAGGTTAGAAACTTGTTTTAGTTATTTTCTTTTAGTAAATATTTTGCTTGTAAAATATATTTTTGTTATTTTTTAGAACAAGATATCATTCTGAAAAGGAGAGATTAGTAAGGAGATATGGTTATGAAGAAAAAATTTGGAATGGAGGTTTGCTCCCGAGGTCTGAAGGAAGACGGTTGCCAATGCCGGAATATAGGTGAAACAACCAATACATATTTTACTTGTTATTATATTAATAACAGAAAAAAAAATATTTTACAGTAACCATGATTTATTGTACAGTATTCCAAATCTATTTCATTTAATGTGTAATAATTGCAAACATCTAATAAAACAGTATCACTTAGGGTAGGCAGAGGCAGTCTAGTGTGAATATTTCTTCGTTTTCCATTGAAATTGCTGCACTTTATTATACCGTAATGTTAGTATTATATTATTTAATTGGTGTCTTAATATTTAATTTTTTTAATTACTTTATATTATTTACAACAATTTCATATTTTTTTCAGACCAGTCAATGCTTGGACTGAACGTCGAGCACTATTTGGTCAAAATGATTACATAGATATACTAGGCTCTGGAGAAATACATCCAGTAACAATTTTGTACACTGTTCCATCTTGGATTAGAGGTGTGAAAGGCCATGAATATCATGTAAGTTATTTTACATGTTATAATCTTTAGACTTCTGAATATATTTATACTAATTGCAATTAAAGCATTGTCTTTCCCATGTCTGAATTTAAACAGGTAGGTTGTTTGATTGATTTGTATTCAAGGGAATATATGTTTTTTATTTTGTGCACTTAATACCAATGTTTCCAAAAATTGGGTGGAAACTGTGGAACACAGTTAATTTAACACTAAGTTTCCTACAGCCATATACAGTAGTGTGAAGCTTAAAAAATATATAATATTAATTCACTTTTCAGAGTGTTTATACAGAAAAATATATCAAGTTTTATTTGATTTATATCTAAGTTTTTATCTTTTGAAAAATACTTTGTTGAGTGATTGCTTTTTTTATATTGTAGATACTACTAAGGAAAAAGAAGATGTTTGCCCATACGGGTACCCCTCGACTCAGGCCAACAAAATGGAAGGAATATGAAAAACGTTTATCATTTTTGTATAGAAAACTCAATAGAAAGACCAAAACTGGAATGTCTTCAGCTTAATAGATTAGTTTTATTTAGATTTACCAATTAATATAAATGTTGAATGTTATATTTCTTTTAGATAAGAGGATAAAATAAAAAGTAGTTTATTTAACAATGTTTTATTACTATGACTAGTTTAAAAAAACACATTAATTTTTATTCCATACTTATAACAATTAAAAAGTTTAGTGGACTTACTAAATATTCATGTGTGTTGTACTAAAACATAGTTTATTGTGATAGTTAAAAGTTTGTCATAAATTAAAACTGCTCTCAAATCTCAATGTCATAAATATAAAAATGCTACAATATCTGTAAAATGTAATATTAAATACAAATCAGTTACATGGCCACTATTGACTGATATATTAAAATTATTCTTTGGACTTACAAAACAATTATAATATTTGCTAGTTAAAGATTATTCCAGTCTTCTTTAATTAGGTCTGAGGCTTTTTCAGCAATCATAACCACTGGAGCGTGTGTGTGTGAAGCAGGTATTCTAGGTATGATGGATGCATCTACTACTCGAAGTCTTTGGATTCCATGGACTAGTAATCTTGGAGATACCACTGCTGTCGGGTCACTGGCTGGTCCCATCTTGCATGTACCCACCTGATAATATAAAGGTTGATTAATAAAATCAAATATAATGTGTGAAGTTATTACTACCAAAAGCAAATTTATTAAAAAAAAAATTAAATCAGCTTCACGCTGTATCCCCCACACTGCAGGTTAGACAGAGGGAACCTAGTGCTAACACACTCCATTACCCACTTTCCGCTAAATTCTAGAGGCATTGCGTGTCAACGCCTTTGCCGAGCACCAGAGCCAAGAAATGGAAATATATATTTAAATAAATATTTCATATCGAGAGTACAACCAGTCGCGTTTACACTTGGTGCCCCTGTGCCATGACTGGCCTCGAAATTATTTAATTTTATAAAATATCTAAACCCACTGTAGGTCATAAATGAGGGCTAACTGTTGTAGTGATAAAATCCATCTATCCATTCATCCATCAGCCTTTTAAAGTCCACTGCTGGACATAGGCCTCCCCCAATGCTCGCCACTCCGTCCGGTCCTGCGCCCTTTGAATGCAGCGGGTTCCCGCTGTCTTCTGATAAAATCCGCCGGAATGGAATCGAACCACAACACGTCGAGCTAACAGTGGCACGCTTTTGCCCCTGCGCTGTAACTGGGCTCGATCTATTTAATGTCCTTAAATAATATACCTGTAACTTAAAAAAAATCACATACTTGATGATCTAAAGTACTCGATGTTTGCATAATGGCGCAGTCCCAATACTCATCGGAATCAAATTGGAAGCTCTCGCAATTGGGGAAGGGCGTGTCGTGCAGCTTCGTTCCGTAACGTTGAAATGCTTCCGTATTTATTATTCTTTGAGCCTGTAAAGAAAAAAAGTAATTTAGTCGTTTGCACTAAGGAATTTCTCGGCAAATGAACATGTATATTATTCATATAGGTATACACTTTGGTAGTAATTTTACTAAGTTTTAAATAAACATTGTATTTGTTTCTCACGCGTAGATTACTTAATAAGCGTATAGAAAATGTATGTTATGTACAAAGTCTTATAGGCACATAATTGGTAACAAAACTTCGCACATTAGTGAGTTTCTTATGAGTTCTTATTTGAGCTATAAGTTTCATATTATTTCTTAGGGGCCCCGGGGCAAAGATAGAGTGGGGGCCCTATTAATTTTCATTATAGAGATCATTCAGCTCGTGTGCGAATAGGAACTGGCCTTATAGAAACTCTTAGTTTAACACAGTGGCGTAGCTAGGGGGGTGCGAGCGGTGCGGTCGCACCGGGCATCAAAAGGAAAAGGGGCATCAAAGTCGACGATTAGT
>JAEBDU010013049.1:12566-26942 GCA_016802625.1 Heliconius numata
TTTTTTAGACCTTAGACCATTTTAAAGGGCATCAAGTCCTCTAAGCCGCACCGGGCATCAAAAGGAAAGGGGCATCAAAGTCGACGGTCACTTTGTTTTTTTTTTTTAGAACTCATCATCAGTAAAGGGGCATCAAGTCCCCTGAGCCGCACCGGGCAGTAAATACCCTAGCTACGCCACTGGTTTAACATTCAATTGGTTGATAACCAAGGCTGCGCCGTATGTGCTTGGCTACAGTTTATATTTGGATCTAAATTTATATAGGGAAACTGTTGTTGAAGATGATGCTCTTGATTGCATCAACAGAATGTGACTTGGAGGACTCTGAAATAAAATTCTGAAAATAATTCTCTAAGCCTGAATGCGAAAGGCAAAGAATAAATGATTCTGTTATTTCAAAGTTATTAAGAATGGGTGAAATACAAGATGCAGAGTAAATGGAAATTGGAAAGATCACTGTAACTAACGACCAGCTGCATTAATGAGACTGCAAAACGTCAGCATAGATCATATAGATAGAATAAGGATGAATATTGTGGAGATGCAACCTCTAGATGCTACCTCTTCGTAGGATATGCTGATACCCAGAATATCCGGTACTAGCGAATATGCCACATGGAGAATCAAGAAAAACGAGCGACAAAAAAATGATTAAAAAGATTTATGAAACGAGATTGACTTGTAAGAGAGGTAAGAGAAGACCTCGAATGTAGAGTAAGAGTAAATCTAAGTGTTATCACATTTTCAATTCTATAATTGTAACTAAACCAGAACAAAATGTGGCAAGCTGCAAGACCGAAGTTTCGTCATATGTTATAATATCTATGTAAGGTCACAAAAATTCGAACAAGTTTATAATAGTGGCCTCGTTCGGCCAATCTAAATTGATGACCAACCGTGTTTTGTTTAATAATATACTAGTCTTCGCCTCTGACTTTGTCGTTGTCGATTTTGGGCGGCGTCTCTGAGAAATTTAGGTCTCAAGCCGTAACTAAGTATGTGCCTTATCTATTTTCAATTTGATGAACCTTTTTTAAGTGTAGTATGTACTTAAGCTAGTACCTAACATATATTAAAATAACAACTGCTAATGTTATCAATTAGTGATATCAATTTATATTTGCAGTAGAATTGCTGTACTAATTAACCTATAGGTTTGTGGTTCGGTACGTTAAAATAATAAAAGAACCCTTTCTGCGCAAAGAATGTAAAAAAATATATTTAGAAAACGTATAAACACTAACGTAACGGGATTTGAACCAGTGCCTCTTGGAAGCCTTTTTCCTCCTAAGCTGTATTTTTAATTTTTTTATTTAAAAACGCAAAGGAGATACAAACGTGGAGCGATGAGAACTTAATTGGCTCAAGCCTTGGTTTGTTAGATTCCACTTGGCGAGAATTCAATTAGTTATATGGAATTTCCAGTAACTCTAGTAAAGTCCATTGTATTGTATTTTATTGAATACATTTAAAAGAAAACAGGAAATAAAGAAAGAAATATAACAAACTATTTGTATTAGAATTATTTAACCATTTTTTCCGCGCACGTAGAAGGGTAGGCAGTGGGAACCTAGTGTTAAGACACTCCGCTCCCCACATATTTCGCCATCATTGTAAATTAACACCTTTGGAGAACTCATGATATGCCTGTATGACGATGACTTGGCAAGAATTTTACGTATAGCTGATTCATACATAGGTAGATTTTTCCTTCAGATTGTAACATAAATATGTACATAAGTGTTTAGTATTTAAGATTTCAAAGCGTTTGTAGGTTTATTAGTCAATTAATTATTTATTCTGTTGTAACAATACACCTCTCATAAAACATACAGCACATATATAAAATACTCTTATAAATATCATATTGTTTATGTTTATTATTAGTAAGTATTATTTGATTCTGTAAAATAGTATAGTAATTATTCCAGTTATGGCGTAGGGCACAAGCGTGTGACTATAAATGTGACAGGTTGTGGATTCGATTCCCACTCGAGGAACAGAAACATTTAATAATTTCATATCTTCGCTCTGGTGTTAAGGCAAAGTGCGGTGTTCAGTTCTGCCACTCAACATGCAATGTCTCTAATAAGTCGGCGGAAAATGAGGGATAAAGTGTCTTAAACTAAGTTCTCTCTGTGTACCCTGGTGTGTGGGATACATCGTAAAGTTGTAAAAAAAATGTAAATATGTCAGTAAGTATTTGTAGTGTAAGTATCTGTAGTGTAATGTGTTTTCTAATATTGTCGGCAGAACACTTTCTGGAAACGGAGTGTCTTGACACTAGGTTCCCTCTGCCTACCCTGCTGTGTGCGGGATACAGCGTGAAGCTGATTTAACATTGTCGATTTGTTGGTGAAGAGAGTTAACCCATAATTATGTTATTTAGAAATTGCGAAATTATGCGGTATGATTAAACGAAAAAATATAAATCAACCGAAAAACTAAATTGCTTGTTTAAGGTTGTAGACCATTTACTTTTTGGATGCTTGACTCCCTTCGTTTTTCTATTCTTCTTTATTAGGTATTATAATTATAAGAAACACGTTTACTTTATAATTTGTGTTCATCCATAAAAATCTGTAAACTTATTTAACTTTTTAAATTTGTAATTTAATTGATATAAAATGTCTTAAATAATATAATAATACTTACAAATCTAATACCCTCTTTCAAAGCCAGTAAATCTTCAGGATGATCGAAGTAGTTCGGCTGTATCCTCGGCTGGTCGCTAAAGTTTGACGAGCGCAACGTTAAACGACCGACGCTGCGGGGCCGAATGAGTATGGGGTTCAGCGCGAAGGAGTTCTGTCGGTCCCGTAGTGGTAATGACCCATAAACTTCTTTGTACCACTGATCGGTTACTCCTGTGATATAGGTAACATGTTAATAAATGTTTTACTTCCACATAGCAGGGTGGGCTGAGAAAGTCTAGTGTTAAGACACTCCATTCCCTACTTTTCGTCTTATTCTTGAGGCCTGTTGAGTGGCGGAGCTCAACGGTGTGCTTTTTCTATTGAAGTATTTACCAGAGCAAAGAAATGCTAATATTAAATATTTCATTTCCCCGACTGGGAATCGAACCCGCAATCTGTAGCACACTTGCGACTATAAAGGCGACAGATTGCGGGGGGGGGAGGGGATAAAGATAACAAAATATACAATACAATAATAATATCAAATTCGGTTTAAATAGTTCTGATATATTAACTGACAATGTAGTACATACCAAGCATAGATCTGATAATTCCCAGGAGATCCCCAGCAAGGGATCCAGCACCCATAACCAGCTCCATATCGGGGCGGCCGTCTGCTAAGTCTCGTCCATACTTAGTTTGAGTGAAGGCAAGTCCCGCAGCACCGCCCGGGATCGTCAGAGGACCTTGTCCCAGCATATAAGCTGCTGATGCTGATGGTGACGCCGCTGTAATCTGATTTCGTTCTATTAATTGTTTAATCTTATAATATTTTGTTGTCATATATTAAAAGGTTATTTAATGATATCTTTCTATAGCAACATTAAATATTCTATTCTTGCTTTTCATCAATTTTGCAATTTTTTATTGTTTCCTTGAGCCCGGTTTCCACCGCGAAAAAGAAGACAAAAGAACATAACTTAATATAAGCATATCCGTCTACCAAAACTACCTTATTTCATTCAATTGTGTGAAAACAACGTGAAATTCTCTATTTTCATTTAAATAGCATTGTTATATATACGGATAAACAAATTTGATTGGTAAATAACAATTGAATATTAATGAAGTTACTGTCAATCGTTTGAGCTGAAATTTTGCATATGGCTAACTAACTAACATTCTAAATACGATATGGCGTGCAGGATATTAATTTATCTGGGAATAAAAAAAGAGTAATTTGAGGTTTAAATAAATAAACAGAAAAAATAATAATCTAATTTTTTTGCTTAAAAAATATACCTGAATAAATTATTGGCGAAAGTAGTAAATTATTTAAAAAAAAATAGTAAGAGAAACTAGGTTGAGAGTTCATATAGCAGATATGTCACTTGGCGCTACTTTTACTTGTAATTACTTTTAAATTAAAACAACTTGTTCTTATTTATTTTTATTTAGAACACTTATAAAATTTTTAACGTAGCGGGGTTCAAGCCTGCACCTGGACTGTTAAAATCCGTTCATCGCATGGAGCGCATGAACGGCTTCCAAGCAGCGCCATCACGTTCAAATCTACATACGTTTTCTAAATTAATATTTTTCTTTTTTAAGCTTGGAATAATAATAAAAAATATTAAAAATAAACTGTTATAACAAAACTTACATCGTTTACACAAAGACCGGTGGTATTAACAATAAATGCGTTTCCAGAGAAAGTTATGTGATCCTGCAGATTGTATCCTACAGGCAAATCAGCTATAGTGTTGATGCCCAGCTCTCGCAGATGTTCCCTTGGTCCTACGCCGGAGAGCATCAGAAGTTGGGCAGACCCAACGGTCCCTGCTGCTAAAATGATTTCGCGACGAGCGAATATATTTCTCCTATAAAATAATCAATTTATATGAATTGTATACTTAAAATTTTAAAGCTATATATAAAAAATTATAACATTCCACGTTAAAGAAAATACAATTTGATATTTGTATAAGTAATGATGGAGAATTCAAAACTATTATTTAAAAATAATTTATTTTGGTAAAATTTTATGTGACTTTTTTGTCTGTCGTTTTTATGTTGTTATTGTCTAAATTCAATAAAAATAGTAAAGACTTGACAAGTATGAGAATAAAACAATCCCTTGTGTACACGCATGTGTTAATTGAAAACGTTACTTAGTTGCTAAAATATTATTTGGTATTGCTTCATCATAAGGTGGCTTCAATGGAAGTTAGCTTCATAGGTTTATTATTGCTCGTTGTATGTTAAGGACAGATAGCAAAAAAATATTAAAATAATTTAAAAAAATTTCAGCTTCGTGCTGTATCCACATGTAGCAGGGTAGGCAGAGAGAGTAGTGTTAAGACACTCCACTTCTCACTTTCCGCCTAAATCTGGAGGCGTTGCGTTTTGAGTGGCGGAACTTAACGCAGCGCTTTGCCTCGACACCAGAGCGAAGAAATGAAAATATGAAATATTTCAATTCTCCAATGGAAATTGAATCCACTACCTGTCGTGTTATCAGCCTCACGTTTGTGGGCAAGTATAAAATAAAATAAGTAATACCTTCTATTGTTTTTAATAAATTCGACGCCATTAGCTATTTTAGAGACAGGATCAATGAGAATTTTTGTTACAGTAGAATATTTTGATACTTTTAAATTTTTTCTCTTCCTCACTGGCTCTAAAAATGCCTTGGACGTGCTACATCGTCTACCATTTCTGATAGTCGCTTGTGGTTTTGAAAATCCAACCACATTTCTTCCATTTGGATCATTCCACTCATAGCCAAGTTCTTCGCCGGCACTTTTGAAAGCATCATTTAAAGGTGAGTTAAACGTTGCTTGATCTATATCTAAATATCCACCAATTCCATGATAAGTGGAATTGCGTAATTCAGGTATTTTCATATTTTCGGATTTCTTGAAATATGGTAGAATTTCATTATAACTCCAACCTTCATTACCCATTTTGACCCAATCATTGTAGTCATCGGGATGGCCGCGTTGGTATATCAAAAAGTTTAGTACGCTGCTTCCTCCAAGCACTTTACCCCGGGGCATATAACAAACGTTTCCTCTTAGATCCAGACATGCTCTTTCCTGGGGTTCTGCAGTATAACCCCAATTCATGGGAGTAATTGAAAGAAAGGGTGCGAATATGGGTATATCTGAAAAGAAATTTTCATTACCGCCAGCTTCTAAGAGTAAGACTTTCCATTGTGATATTTCCGAAAGTCTGTTAGCCAAAACGCAACCCGCTGACCCAGCCCCGACGATAATGAAGTCATAAACTTGACCGTTCTTTGGTGTGTAATCTGGTACAAATCCTTCTTTTATATTTCGGGGTAATGGTCGAAATAGGTTGGTCCAAATGTCGATGAAATTGTACGTCTCTAGAGATGATCCGGATATGAGTAGCGATATGTATAAAAGTGTATGTGAAATAGAACATATAGGGCAGCGCATTTTGTTTTTTTCATGTATCTGAAATAAATATGCGTGATTTTTAAAAATAAAAAAAATAGTTTGTTCAATTTTTTACAGCTGGATGTGAAGAGCTGAACGAGCTCAGTGGCGTGCCATAGAGAGGCCTATGTCCAGCAGTGGACGAGGACAGGCTGATGATGATGATGATGAAATTTGAGTTATAAAATGTTACTATTTTTTAGTATCTATAAGTACAATATGTAAAGGCCATCGATTGTCATAGAGATGAGTACATTGTAGCTTGAATACAGATGAAACTAATTAATAAATCTGATCAGGTTCTGTTTGATTCACAGTATCTCGAGAATGGATGAGACTAGCATACATGTACTATTATTTTATAGTATTAATAAGTTCTTACATATATTGAAAATGTATAAATATATAATTTTAAAAGGGGTTAATTCAGTAGTCGAATAATGGCTACAAAAATAATTCTAGGGGTCTTCTGTAATAGAAACCAAAAATATAATTTTAGTAATTTTTGCCAGTCTGCTTGTTAATATAATATGACTGTTTGTAATGCTACTGGAGAGATTTTGATAAAACTTTAGTTTATATAGGTATACATCCTAAGTAAAAGTTTTACCCTTCAATGTTCAATAAAGATATGCACCACACGTTTTTAGCTGTCATGATTGTTACTAATAATATTGTAATTTTTATGAATTACTAGCGGCCCGCTCGCGGTTTCACCCGCGTTAACTATGTTATTATTAATTTCTGTCTCCATGACTACGTCCTAGTGACGTCTATGCAAAATTTGAGACTCCTAGCATTTGTAGTTTCTGAGATTTCGTGATGAGTGAGTGACCTTTCGATTTTATATATATAGATTAAGCAATGTGTTTTTATATTTCTAAGAAAACAATAAAAAATATAGTGTAAATATAATTTTATATAATATTTTTATTAATTTTATTTAGTTAACATCTAACGTTGAAATAAATGATTTAGAAATGTTTGGAATTTCCGTGAAAAATTTTCAATTTATTTTGGTTAGTTAGTCTCAAAATCAATGCTTACCTATTTATTTTTAAACCTGCATAATATTCAGAAAGTGATAATATTTTAATTCATGATTTGTTGCAATTTGAATACGCAACCATTGTGAATAAGCTTCTAACTACTACACTACTATAGATATATTAAATGCTTCCCCAAACGTACATCATGTTTTGATAAGATTAATAAAGTTAATTTTCTCATTCTGAGGAGGAGTCGACTTCGTAAAGAATTTTGTTAATATTGAATCATTTATCGACCTTCACCTAGCGTGTGAAGGATTTTAAAATCATTATGTAGATAATAATAACTATGAAATTAAGTAACATATTAACTTTGCCATTGAGTTAACTGTAGATGATATATACATAAATTTGTAAATTTATGTTGCACAATGAGTTACGAGTAGCTGCTTATTGCTATGGATATAAAACAATACAAATTCATGTTAAAATAGGATCAATATACTCGTATGTATGTATGTGAACGAAACGTTACGTGAGGGGAATTTCAATAGTTTGAGTTTATGAGTATAAAAGTTTTACAAACATAAGATACGGAGATTATTATATACGAGGAAGTATTATAATTTAAAGAGAAACCTTTTTTTCGATGTTAAAATATGCACAGACGCAACTATTTAGGTATATATCGAAAGGTCACTGACTCATCACGAAATCTCAGAAACTACATGTGCTAGGAATCTCAAATTTTGCATAGGAGTTATTTATAGGACGTAGGTGCTCGATAAGACGGGAATTTGCAATATTCGACTTCTAAGGGGTTGTTTTTGGGGTTGAAAGTTTGTATGAAACTTCGTTACTACAAATGCTAGGAGTCTCAAATTTTGCATGGACGTCACTTATAGGACGTAAGTACTCATGGAGACAGAAATTAATAATAACGTAGTTCACGCAGGGAAGCCGCGGGCGGGCCGCAAGTTCTATATATTTTCGAGATCATCCTAAAACTTAAGGCTTATTTAAATTAAAACATTTGTATTTTTTTTATTTACGCAGGAATCATATTTTCGAAGTTCGTAAGAGAAAATATTGATGGACCACTCTATTATACACTAGTATCAAATGTAATTTTATATTTAAAAAAAAAAGTTTTAATTGTAAAAAAAAGTCTCCAGACAAATTGAATCCCACAAAAATGGGAAATCCATACCAATATTATATAATATACATATAAACAAAAAGCCTTTTTGCTCCAAGCTGATCAAATGAAAGCCTATTAAATTAATTACATATAGATATATTCCAATGCATGAATGTTGCACAATTATAATAACTGAACAAGCGTATTTACTTCATTTATATTCATTAATTTCATGCATGGTTAGTGATTGAATAGAAACTTTTAATTAGTTTTACCTGATAATGAAATATATGCAGCTTCATGCTTTTCTCCCATAGCAGGTAGAAGAGCAGTCAAGATTTGATTTTTTTATTATAGAATTTATCAACGAGGCTATATTAGGCTTTTATGATATATCAATTGTTTTCTCATCCGATTTTCATTTGAAGGACAGCTTTTATTATTTCCATTGCTCTGGTTCTGGTTACATAATACCTAAGTGATAATTATGGTTGTATTTCGTTAAAAAAGTAGATATATTTTAAGAATAGTGGACCCGAACGTGGCTACATCCGCTTGAACTATACGAATATTTATTAAATATATTTTTGAAATTATTTTCAGTTTTCAATAGAGAGATGCGTTAAGCAAACTCATTTTGGGTGATGTCTTCTAACAACAAACTTTGCAAATCGTTGCTTAGCAACGACGGTTGTTATTAACATGGCGGAATAAATTGCATGTCAAATTAATAAGTATTTTAATATATTGGTATATATCGAAAATATTGCAAATATGAGAAAAAAAGTATCCTATGTTCATCCCGAGACCCTCAAGTATCTCTATATGAGTATTTTAACACAATTAAATTAGCGGTTTGGCCCTGATTGCGTAAAAGACAGACAGACAGACAGAGTTACTTTCGAATTTATAATTTTACTAGTGGGCCCGGACGCGGCTACGCCCGCGAAAATATAAGCCTAAATAATTAAAATAAGTTAAAAAATAATAATAAGTGGAGATTTATTATTAGAAAAAATATCTGAGTAACCGAAATGAACAAAACAAAAGAAGTAAAAGTAACTAAAGGAAATTCTTAATATTAGAAAAAGTACCTAAAGTTTGCCGTGCGCGCGTACTAAACATTTTTCTATATTAAATAATTATAAATTTTTGCGAACAATATTAAATAAAATCCCAAATGATTAAAATTACGATATTTTAAGTGTATAACATCGGTATAGATAACCGAACTGAGATAAATTAATTATAAGCAGCAAATAATTACATAAAAAATAATAGTAATTCGAAAATATATAAAAATTTACAAAATCATCAAAGTCATCTGCCCGTTTGCGTCGGTCATACTATACACTCGTAGGCTAGGTCATTTGGAATCAGTGACATCTCCTTAATTATTTATTAGAATGTTTTACTGTGTAAACTATAATTTCTATCTAGATGAAATGTTAAAAGTGACTCTTATATTTATTTTCATAAGGATGAATATCAAATTATAGAAATCATCTAATTTTTGTTAATGTATACAAATCTATATCGGCGCGCACCATGTATGCATGAAGCAAACTCACTTTGGGTGACGTTTTCTTAAAACAACAAACTTTGCAAGCCGTTGCTTAGCAACGCGTAGCGACCATTGTTATTAACAACATGGCGGAATAAATTGCATGTCAAATTAATTATTTTAATTTATTGGTATATATCGAAAATATTACAAATATGAGAAAAAAAAGTATCCTATGCTCATCCCGAGACCCTCAAGTATCTCTATATGAGTATTTTATCACAATTAAATTAGCGGTTTGGCCCTGATTGCGTAAAAGACAGACAGACAGACAGAGTTACTTTCGAATTTATAATATAGATATGGATAGCTACATGACAGAGTCATTTCGGCTTAGAACAACAGAAAAATGACGAAAATAATTTCTACGGTCATTTTATATGCTCCCTTATTTGACTTGCGAAATTTATTAAAGATTTGTTACCACAAGTGGGTCACGACCCCGTCGACAAAAGATAATATCAACTTAATCGTTTATTGTTTTGCCGGTTAATCTTTTATTTTTCGGTAATGAGGTTGTGTGGAGATTTAATTAATGCTATTTTTCTTAATTAATGTTTGAAGATTTGTAAAACAAATATGGAGTAGGAGCTAATAATATTATTCTCTTAGGAGCGGAATGATTAAAAAATGATCGGGAAATACTGAATCATAAGCAAAAGGTGAGACCAGGTGAAAACAATTATACACAGTGGAGACAATAAAGTAGAGCTAAAGACTCACTTTTTTGGAACTAAATAGTTTAACATAGAGCTAAATTTAGGTCTAAAAATTGCGAGCTGACAACACTGATAGAGCTGGCAATAAGTAAAAAAGAAATAATAATATTTCATATTATATTACCTACACGTTTTAGATATTTTATACATTGCCGAGGAAATTTTTAGGATACCGAGTTATACAGATTGCAATATTTTACATAAATATACTAGATACATTTTTAGAAATAAATCTACGTAAATATATTTTTAGCAATGAATCTCTATCTATGTATTGAATAATTTCTTTTAAGATTATTGAATCAGCTTCACGCTGTATCCCGCACACAGCAGGGTACGCAGAGGGAACCTAGTGTTAACCTCCGTTCCTCAGTTTCTGCCTACTTTTGGAAACATTGCGTGTGGAGTGGCAGAATTTAACGCCGCGCTTTGCCTCGACACCAGAGCGATGAAATAGAAATATAAACGTCAATAAATATTTCACTTCCTCGAGTGGGGAACGAATCCACAACCATCGCGTTGCAGTCACACCTTGTGCCGCTGTGCCATGACGGCCTTGAAGATTATTGAAATCATAGTAATTATTGTGATATCCCATTCTTTGTTAATATTGCAAATATTTAAATGCTATTTTTTATGTATTAATGGCCTATAATGGGATATTATAAGATCGGTTGATGCTGCCATCATTAGCCGCAAATTGCTTGAGCTAATGTCACTTAATAACAATCATAAGAGTCAGCTCGTTTCATTTTAGGATATTATTAATAGTAGCCGTCTTAATATGTTTTGTGGTTAACACTAGTTTATTTATTTAAATTATATTTTTATTATGAAAAGAAATAGCTTTAAAAGTTCAAAAGTAGAGTATGCCTCCTTCATATGTGTACACGATTTTTTTACGAATTATAATTCTAAAATTAATAATAAATATCTCCGTAGACCGTCTTTGACTTTCAAACTAATAAGGACCCAGATCTCTTTTTAATGACATTATATTTTCTTATTCTTATCATTTCATTATAGTAGATTATAATAATCATTTCTTAAACGAAATGAATATATTCAAATAGTAATACACTAAGGTGTAGACTAAATACACTATTATATTTAACAATCAGAAATTCCTCCACTGCACTACTTTAGCGTCAAAATTCGGAGAAGGAGAGTTATATTTTGTTAAAATAACACCTGTAATTAAATTGTCAAGTTTGTTTAGCTAGACTACGTAATAACGAGGACTTCATGCTGTTGTTTCTAAATTATACCCTACTGCTAGATTACAAATCTTGAGATAATGTGATGAATAAATGAATAAATAAATCAGTACTTATTACTATTAAATTATAAGCGGAAAAGTAAGGGTTTTACTTTTCTAAGGATTCACGTAAGAATTATATTTGTTAAAGATAACGATAAACTTACAGTTAGTTTTATGCATTGGAAAAACTATATTATTTTAAACAAAAATTTTAGTATAACAATATAAAAAATACCTATATGTAGAGATGAAGATATATGTCATAAATAAAAATAATGCGTATTTTTCCTTTTCATAATTTGAATCAACATCAAAAGCTTTCGCCAATAGGAGTTCGCTTTATACTCGTATTATTTGAGGTCGAGGATCTCGTTAGGTTTAGCATTAATCCCAAGACTTGTACTCTTGACTGAATTACTTTCCAATACACGTACGAAGTACTTCTCCGGATACCGATTCGTTGCTTTAATTCGCCGTAAAATTACATCAAGAAGTGCCTTTTGTATATAAATTGTCTTTTTTATATAAATAAACTCATTTGCTGTTTCATTAACGATATATTTGTTCATTTGCTTCCCAATAATGATATTGTTAAAGCCATAATGACATTCATACAGGTTTAAATTGGGACAAAAATGTTGTATAATGCGAAATTACTAGTGACGGCCCTGTACCAGATTCTCTTAAATCAATGTATGCAGGTCAGTAATGTACGGCAGTGTGATGTTTTTTTTAATTAATTAATTAAATTTTAATAATAAGTATTTGTTTCTAGACATTGTGGAACTATAATCAAATTGGTATTTTACTTATTATTAACATGGTAGCACTAAATCCGTTTGGATTCAAATATTTGTATTTAAATTTGACATTCATATATGATGAGTCAAAGTGTCTGTCTGTCATTACTCATTGTTACTTTATCCGTGTATGTTTTAGAAAAAAAAATCATTTTCTCAGCTTTCTGCATTTTGAAGGGTATTCAGAGAGAGCCTAGTGTTAACACTTTCTGCTGAATTCTGGAGACATTGCGTTTTAAGTGGCGGAACGCTTAACGCCGTACTTTGCCTCGATACCAGAGCGAAGAAATGAAAATATTAAATATTTTATTTTCTCAAATGGAAATGGAACACACAACCAAGAAAACCACAAAATTTTAGGTGTTTATTTTTCTTGTAATATACAAAATTCTAAATGTTATTTATTAGATTTCTTTGTGAAAGTACGACTCATTTATTTTCAGAGTATTATTTCAAAAGTCCAAATCAACAAAAGCGAGCATGTAATGCAAAATTATTTGAATAGAGAACAAACATAACCTCTGTTTGAGTACTAATTGTAAACACTTCTACACTGCAGTAGTAAATATACCTAGCAACACCACTTGTTTTATTATTTATTTATTTATTTGTTTATTATGGTGTAAACATAGGGTAAAACCCGGATAGTTGCCTCGGACGGATACATGCCTCAGTTTCAAATGCTCTATGTTAGACGTGTTGTCAGTGTTTCTTTTTGATCATAATAAGAAGCGTCCCCCGCGTAGGACTCGGTGCCGCATCAGCTGTCGAAGTAGGTGCACGAGTTTTGTCCGTGTGAGTAAAAATCTTCCGCGACGATACTTTGACGAGCGTCAGAATGATATTGGCAAGTAATCTCCGTTAAATATAATTATAACTAATTGCGGTTTCAGTAAAATAATTATTTCTTTGATTGCATTAGAGTTTAAATTGCACTGTAATAAACGTTTTGTTGTTAAATATGTTTTATTTATTTTGTAAATAAAAAGGGCAAGTATCCGTATCAAAAAGGATAGTTGCCTTACTGTCTTTTGCGGATTGTTGCCCTGGGGCAACTATCCGTAACTACGCATTTTAATGAGCAAACAGGTTTTTTTCTTAGTTATTTTTTTCATTTGGTTTTACCTTTCTTTCTTGGTGATATTTTTATTGGGCTTCACTATAGTTTATCTTAAATAAAATAAATTCTCAACAGCAAAATGCCTCGCAAGTATAAACGAAATCCAGGCGTGGTGCCGCGCCACATCAGCTGGACAGAAGATAGCTTAGCACTTGCGTTCGAAGATCTAAATAAAAAACAAAAAAGTATCAACGAAATATCCCGGATTTATGGCATATCCTCTCGAACCTTAAGAAATTCAAAATAGCAATATCAATTAGCAAATTCAAAAAAATGAAATACCAACAAAGAAGTTAAAGTTGATAATTATTGTGTAGAATGTTTTGAAAATTATAATTTAACTAAATCAAAATCAGATTGGATACAATGTGAGATGTGTCGAATGAAACTTGTACAACATTCAAAAACCATTGCATAAGATGTGGCAAATTGAAAACCTTGGCTTCTGGTAATAATCGATACTAATGCCAAAGTTATTCCCATAATTATTTTTAATATTTAAGATAAATACTAATATTTAATTATTTTTTTAAATTAAAAAATTACATGTTCAAATTTAAAATTTTAAAACCTTAGTACTTTTAAGTGTTGTTTGGGTAATAATTATAAAGGATCTCAGTAAGTAATTAGAACTGAATACTTATTTAATAGATGCTATGCCAAAGTTAATTCTTATTTTTTT
>JAEBDU010013049.1:30971-49336 GCA_016802625.1 Heliconius numata
AAGCACCAAAAATAGTTTTCGTATCACAGAGTAATATTTGAAATATTTTTTTTACTCTTTAAAACATAAAAGACTACAGTATAAAGAGCAAAGCTTCACGAAATTTTATTGTATGGTGAATCATTTCTTTAATGTCAACCAGCCAAAAGTAGAAGTTTGACCTTTACAGCCCAGAAAAGTTCAATCTGTTTTATAGATAAACTTTTCTAATTTTTTTTACTCGATGATTTTTTCCGGTAAAACGTAATATCCAAGCGTTAAATCGTTCTTTTATATTTTCTAATATTTGTGCATTATAATCCAATCATCTAATTACAATACCTTGTGTGAAGAACTGGAATGACGAAATTATTTTCTAATAGATATAAAAACCATCATGAAACCATATTTGAAAAGTCTCCGAATGATTTCTTATTCGATTACCGCGTTATATAAATTTTGAACATATTTTCATTGTCTTATAAACATTATATAAGTATGGTTCATATAAATGTAAGCGGTAATAGTAAAATTGTCCAAAAAATTGTATATACTCTGCCTACGCCGTCAATAGTCAGAGATGCATGAGGCAGAGGAAAAAAAAGAAAAAAATAACGAACGATGACTCTCATTGATATCAATAAGTGATTTTTCGTACAAAACTTTAAACAATAATCATATTTGATAAAAAATATATAAAAAAAATGACAAGCACGCTCCTTTTCGGCCAATTAAATTAAAACACTTACCCGCTCCATGGCTTACGCCAGATATTAAGTCACTGATGACTAAAAGAAATGTGGCGAAATCCAAATATAAGCATAATCCCACCGATCAGAATCTTTTAAGGTATAAGATCTTGCGTAACCGATGTAGCAGAGTTTGCAGGGACGCGCAACGTAACTATATTGACTTGAGCTTACAAAACTTAAGCCCACGTAAGTTGTGGAAATTTCTGGAATCGCTGGGCATTGGCCGGCAACGTAAGGATTTGAAGTGCAACCTAGACGTTGATGCCTTGAATAAGCACTTTGCCTCAATAACACCTATGGACAACACAATTAGGGCAAATACATTGAATTATATCAACTCCTTGCCGTCTCCCACAATCGTTCCTTTTAACTTTGCTCCTATAACCCCATCCCAGGTAAGAAACAGTATCCTAGCAATCAAATCTGATGCTTCTGGTTACGATGGCATCAACCGTAAAATGATTATTTTGCCTTTGGAAGTCTTAGCTCCAGTCATTACCCATATTTTAAACTTTTCTATTTCCCATAACACCTTTCCCAGTATGTGGCGCATTGCCCGCATTATCCCCATTCCCAAAACCAAAGATCCAAAATCCTTCTCTCACTACCGTCCTATCTCCATACTTCCTTTCTTGTCAAAGGTCTTGGAACGTATTGTTTTTCAGCAACTAAATCAATATCTATTTGACAACCATATATTATCCGAGTTCCAGTCTGGATTCCGTAACGGGCATAGCACAGTCACTACTTTGATTAAAGTTTGTGACGATATCAGACTTAACATGGACAAACAAAATCTTACAGTCATTGCTTTGCTGGACTTTAGCAACGCCTTTAATACCGTTGACACTGATCTTTTGGTTGCTGTTCTGCGTTCAATAAATATCTCTCCTGAAGCCACTGAGTGGTTCAGAAGCTATTTATGTGATCGGCAACAGTACGTTCAAGCCAATGACAAGTCATCCTCCCTTTGCTCTCTTTCTGCCGGTGTTCCCCAAGGTGGTGTCCTCTCTCCTCTCCTTTTCTCCATTTTTATTAATTCAGTTTCCCAAAATCTATGCTCTTCCTTTCATCTATATGCTGACGACCTTCAAATTTACTTAGCCGCCCCGTTTGATGATGTTAGTGAGGCTATTCATAAGCTTAACGAAGATTTGCGGAATGTTAGTAGGTGGAGCAAATCTTTTGGCTTAACTGTCAATCCTGCCAAGTCACAGGTCAGTATTATTGGTGGCTCTAAGCAACTAAGAAAACTTGACCAGAATAGCCTCCCTGCTATCCAGTTTGGCGGCGTCGATTTGAGCCTGAGCCCATCTATTAAGAACCTTGGTATTATTATAGACAATTCCCTATCTTGGTCAGTACAGATAGCTGAGGTTAGTCGTAAATTATTTGCCACGATCGGATCGCTCAAACGATGGAAATATCTCCTACCCATAAAGACCAAAACTGCTCTAGCTCATTCACTACTGTTACCGATTTTAGACTATGCTGATTTGTGTTACCCAGACTTATCTGAGGAACAACTAAATAAACTAGAGCGGTTACAAAATCTATGTATTAGATTTATATTCGGTTTACGTAAATTTGATCATGTTTCTGATCATCGTCGTCAGCTTGGATGGCTTCCTATCCGACATCGCCGAAATTTCCGCATGCTGACTCTCCTCTATTCTATCCTGTACAACTCTCTTTCTCCCTCCTACTTAAAAGATCGATTTGGTTTCCGAGGTGCCGATCCACTTCTTCACCTCCACCTTAGATCCCGTTCTGATAATCTCCTTAAATTACCAACCGCCCATACCCTATTTTATTCCAAGTCTTTTACTATGAAATCTGCAATTCTTTGGAATGAACTTCCTAAAGAAGTTCGACATTCCAAATCTCTATACAGTTTTAAAAATCGTCTAAAAGAGTACTTATTTAATTTAGTATAGTAGTTTATCTTTATCTTTTTAATATTATGTATATATTTTTGAACACGTTTTATGTATGTATGTATATATGTGTAAGTATATTGTTTTTCAATATATGTATGTTTGTATGTATGTGTAAAGTATATAAACATTAAACACTTTTTTATGTAAGTTTATTTTTATATTATTGACTTATTTTATTATATATTATTTGCATAAAATTTGCACTGAGACGTTGTCCCCTTTCTCCTCATTACAATTTTTCCGTAATGTTTCAAAGGTTGTCTGGTAGAGATTGCTTAAAGCAATAAGACCGCCTTTGCATACGTGTTTTTCTTTCAATTTTATTTGTGTTGTTCTTTGTATATATTTCTTTTATGTGTGCAATAAAGTATATTCTATATTCTATTCTATTCTAAAAAAAATAAGTAATGTTTTTTATAATTTTTAACAAATAAGACTTTATTTGACAGTTTTTGACGTAAGGAAGTTCAGAATTCAATTCATATATGAGAATAAAATCCGTATTTTATAGGTACAAAGTTGAACTTTAGCTCGAAGGCTTTAAAGTTACCAACTCAAATAACAATAACTTCTCTTCAGTATTGAATTTCCATGTTTAGTTCCTGCGTAAATAATATAGTTAATATGTAGTGCTACGATAAGCAGGATATGCAAGTTTAATGTAAATTAAAATAAAAACTAAAGTAGATAATTAATGTGTTTTATTTCAACGGCATTTTTTAAAATAAATTTTAGAATAAAAATGTTATCTTCATTGTTTGTTTATTCTAAAAACCTTTTACAGTAGACAAAAACTGAAGCTGAAAGCTTAGGTCATCGTTTTGTGTTTTGTTATGGCTTTCGGGGCAAGTAAGCTAATGTATGTCGGTTATTTAAAAGTGTTGTCATATTTACTACGTAACTGGGTTAATTCTATCACCATTAATAATCTTATAGAATATTAGAGGACGCGCGCAGCTTCGCTTGCCTATTTCACCCCTTTAGGGTTAAAATTTTTCAAAATCCTTTCTTAGTGGATGTCGAGATTACGAAAGTAAACATCTGTCCAAATTCCACGTTTCTACGCACAGCGGTTACGGCTGTGCGTGCGTCTTACCTCAGTCAGTGAGGACAAGTCCTTTTATATATATAGATATCTCATTTCATGTACCTAAGGAGGGAAGAAGGAGGAGAAGGGGGGTTCTTTTAAATTTCTAAAGTACCTATACGATTATTTTCTTTAACTAATACTTTTAGAAGGAAAAACTAGTTTGTTTTCATTTCGTTGACATAATTTGTTTGTTGGTGAAAATCAGCTGTAAAATTAAAAATAATTAAAAAATCCATAAATAAATTATGTAGCGTTGAGATTTACAATGATTAAATATTTTGTACTATTTCTAGTTTTTAAATTGAATGTAAAACGTTAATTATACATATTTAGATTGGTATTGGATTTACCGTATCTCCTTTTTGCCATTCTTTTACTACTGGGAATTTATCAGTAACCTATTTTAAGGATAAAGAATATAATTTGGTTTATTTTTTCAATATTAGCATTAATATTTTATTATAATGTTAAATTTTTAAGACTTTCTTTGTTGCTTCACGGATCCTAACACTTCTGTATGTCTAACAAGGTCGGCCATATACACTATAAATATAAACATTCCCCCACTGACATATTTTAACTGCAATATGAAAATTATTTATAGAAACTTTCATTTCCAATTTTGTTTTTTTAAGTCACTCTTTTTCCTTCGTTAAGACACTTCGTTTACTACTTTCCGCCTAATTTCGAGACACTGTGTGAGTGACGGAACTAAACTCCGCGTTTTGTATAGACAGAGCGGAAAAATAGACATGATTCACTCGTGGATTGAAACCATTGCGGTTCTGTAACCGAGAAAAACTAATGCACCACGATTCACTGCTACACTATGTTAGCTAGCTTACAAAGAGAAAAAAATTCCTTTATTAATGCACTTTTGATAAGAAAATTGCAGAAATGCTGGTTGTGTAATACAACATTTATTGATATATAAGTGTTGAGTGGCGGAGCCCAACGCAGCACTTTGCCTCGACTACTCAGAGCAACTAAATGAAACCAATATATTAAATATTTAATTTCCTTGAGTGAGAATCGAACCTACAACCTGTCACTTTTACAGTCACAAACTTTTATATACACATATCTTAAACCTTTCACATACTGCACTAGAGTGTCAATTTTCAAGCTACGACTATATTGTGAAATAACTAATTTTCATTTTCTGCTTTACGTAACAAAGCACTTACTTACTCGGAGGACTCGTTAGCTGTTTCGGAAGTATAACCCTGATTTGTGCATTACTTATTAGGTTAGGAACTAAAATGGACGTTAAGGTAATCTAGTTTAAACTAAAAATGTTAGTTTAAATTACATTAACTTTTATATTTATAGGTATGTGTTAACAAAGAATTCGAATTTTTATTTTAGTTTTGTTTTCAGCTTCACGCTGTATCCCGCTCAGGCAGGGTAGGCAGAGGGAGTTTAGTGTTAAGACACTCCCCTCCCCACTTTACCTCTCCACCAGAGAGAAGAAAAGAAAATATTAAATATTACATTTTCGTCGCTAAGATCTTTCGTCTTCCTTTTAATACTTCATTTTGAGACATTGCCCATTGAGTAGCGGAACCCAACGCCGTGTTAAGGAAAGGAAATAGCAAAAAAATATCCCTTCAGCGTGAATCGAACCCACAACCATCTTCCATCCTTTAATTTACATGTAATAAATATACTATTTTTTCACACTCAACGAAGCAATTCTTTTAACAAGTTCTATAGCGCTCAGAAAGGTAGTAAAATTTATTTTAAGTTCGCAAGTTAAAAGAATATTGTAGTTTCTAAAATACAATTTTACCATTATGTGAACGTTGAAGTTATATAGCTTTTTAATAACACGAACGTGCTAAAAGACTGAAAAGGAATAGGTAAGAATTTTCGTAAATATGATTCAAATCGTACTTTTACATATGAATATGTAAAGGTAGAGTAGAATGGTAGAGCTAATTTTCTAAATTTGTAGCTTTTTATTTATTTCTTTTTTAGCTTCACCTTGTATTCAGGGTGGGCAGAAGGAAACTGGGAATCTATTGTTAAGACACTACGTTCCCATTAGTCACTTCTGTCCCCCACTTTCCGCCAATTTCTGCTTGTGAGTTGAGTGGCGGAGTTCAACGCTGTTAATTTATTTGTAAAATTTAATACAAAATTTTAATTTCATTTGCAAGTCGACAATAATTGAATTACACTTAACAACAATCTCTTTTATAGATTATATAAATATTTTTTATATCAGTTCTAAGCGTTTAATCTTTTAAAACAGTTGAATGAATTGTGATAGATAGAAGCATTTTTTTTAAAATAAAATATATTTTTAAAAAATTATATAATTGAACAATTTAGTACTATGTTAGTAGCAACAATATGTTTTAATTAAGTATTTTATTAATTTTGAATCAGTCAGTTATTAAATATTTGTTGTAGGTTTGATTCCCATTTGCGGAATAAATTATTATTTATTAATTTCTTCGCTCTCGTACCAAAGCAAAAGCGCGGCGTTGTGTTCCGCCACACAACACGCCACGCAATGCCTCAAAAATTTGGTTGAAAGTGGGAAATAGAGTGTTTTAATACTAGGTTTCCTCTGCCTACCATACTATATGCGGGTTCATACAGCGTGAAGCTGGAATAAAATAAAAAATGTATAATTTTTATAAATATTAATTAACATTCTAAAATTTTTGAATAACGTAAAAAACTTATTTTGTCCATTTTCAATAGATATATAGAGCAATAAATATTTATTGTTTATTTACCCTACTAAAGCTTCTATAACAAATAACACACAACACAGGTATAAACGCCATGTTTTTCAATAAGTAATTCAATTTTAATTTCCACTATAAGGAAATATTGAGAAAAATGCATACTTTGTTCAATAATTTTAATACTGAAGATAGAATGCATTTTGTATTGGTTGGTTGGTATGTACATACCTACATATATGTGTATATGTGCGTATACACTCGTGTTGCGGGTTTGAATACCACTTAGATTCAATTAAGCTAGATTTGAAAATTGCAAATAGAGAGCACTTTATTAGCTTTTTCCTATTTTCTAATTTTAGCTTTTCCGTTTTCTAATTTAACTGTGAATAAATGCTTATTATTATTAATTCAAAGATTATCAAGGTTTTAAGCTGGTAATAATAAATTTATAATGAATTTACTGTGTTGTATAAACCAATGCTTAAGCCTTTTATTGTAAAAAAATGTGTTTTTAAAAATTAAAATACTTAAGGCCATTTTATTTTAAAACTAAATAAATAATAATAATTTTTCAGTTTTTTTCATTCTCAGGATCAATAGTAAACTTATTTTAAAATTGTGTTCATCGAAAAATTGTGGCGTTTACTAAAACACTTAAACGAAATCCACTCATAGATATTCACTGCACATATATTTACATATTTCATGAAATATTTACCACCTTACTCGAGTTAAAAGCAGATATTTGAAAGCTTATGTACATTCCAATATGAAAAGGAATACTCACCGATAAAATAGACGCATAAAATATATATTAAAAACAATATATTTCTATGAATAATAATTAAGAAGCACTGCCAAATAGAAATACATATTTTTAACTTAACATATCATACAAACGAATGTATGTCGCGAAGGTTGGGAAGAGCGAAACGCGAGCGTCCCGTTGCTCAGCCTTCGATGAACTGGGGCTCAGCAGTCAGGAATGATAGTCAGACCGACTCTATAGATGCATTTCGACCCGGATTCTTACTCTATTAATACAAATTCGAATTTTTGGCCAGAACTCTCCTCTAATAGAAAGATTTAGAGCGGAAGGCGTGAAAAAGTTTATCGTTTGCTTTTATTGGGGGTGCCATTGTTTATTGAAGGGGTTCGGGTTAGATTGTAGAGTTGTGCGATTGGTAAATAAATTTGGCTGTCGATATATAGAATTGTGTTGTTTCTTTTCTTTTATTTTTTAACTTTCTAGTGTTCAGTTTATTGCCAATTTCTTTTGTGTTAATAAAAGATTCGTAGATATCTATTTAAAAGATAAAAGATAGCTATTCATAGTAGCTGTTGTTCAATACAACCGAGCAATAAGCCTTACAAAGTAAGAGATATAGGCATCTAGTACGACTGCATTGTCTGGATAGACAGACTGTTGCAATGACCGTATAGACTGAAGTATTGTAGGGCTAGAGAAAACATTTAATATGTTCCTATTGTTATAGAGATAGAGAAATTAAAGCGTGAAATCACAGCGGGTTCCGTGATTGTTTTGTATTTATTTTTTATGGTCATGATTAAATGCAGGGATATTTTTCTTGTAAAATTTTAACATTAATATTAAAGGAAATCCCCAAACTGGTTAATCATATTATCAGATTTAAGAAATTCATTAAAAAATCTTTTTTTTAAGTAATTAATTAATGTATTGTATAATTTTCTTTTTAACATTTGACATTTTGTGTTTTGTTGTAGATATATTTCTACTTTGTTCTGAACAGAAAATAGAAGTGTTGTTTTTTTTAGTGAGAGAGTTAGAAAGTGTTAAGACACTCCGTTTACATCACATTTAAACGCTGCGCTTTGCCACGTTGCCAGTGTGAGGAAATGAAACGTGTTTACAGTAGCATTGGCTTTGAGCGATAGTCTTTTCTTAATATTAGACGATAAATTTATATAAAATATTTTCTTTTCACGTAAAACATGAATTCAAGTAGTATTACCTTGTCAGGTCAGGTAAGTGTAAAAAACAGCGGTAATTTTCAATTTTTCAATTTTACATTTTAAAGATAATTTTCCTATTTCGATATAAGTACCTGCATATTGATATATTACCTACTTGGCGATATATTCCCTATGAGAGATTAAATTGGAATTTGAATTTAATATTTACAGTTGTATGAAAACAGAAAAAAATAAATTAAACTTATAGATAGAAACGCAAAAAGAAATTAAAAATAAAATAAGTTAATATGATCTGAAACTATTAAATATTAAAAGATTTATTATTTCATTAAAAATATATTTAGAAATCTACGCACTGTACGAAGTACATTTGTGAACCATAGTCAAAAGTGCCTACATAAAATTAGCAAAATAATTTTATCAGCTTCATGCTGAATTCCGGACACATTAGGGTCCTTTCCTAAAGTAAGAATCGAACCCACAACCAGTCGCGTTCACAGTCACATGGCCACTGCGCCACGACTGGCCTGGAATTTTATTTAAAAATCTATTTACTAATCTAGAGACTTTCTATAATAAATATATATATGTATATACAAGATATACAAGACTAGCAGTCTATCATCCAGAAACAAATGGGAATCTCGTTTACTTTCGTCGGCACGTGAGCTATTCTGTAAGTTTAGACTTTATCCTTCATCAAATTGGTATTGAAAATATCCAGGAGCGCTCTGAGAAGGAATCCTATTATCATTTTTTGTTGAGAATTGAACGCGTATGATCAAATTTAGGTTTTTTGCCGATTTTTTTAAGAAGTTCTCTAGAGGGTATGACTGTAACGCGACGGTTCGATCCCCATTCCAGGACGTGAAATATTTATTAACGTTTATATTTCCATTTCTTCACTCTAGTGTCGAGGCAAAGCGCGGCATTGAGTTCTGCCACTCAACACGCAAAACCTCCAGAATTCGGCAGAAATTGGAGAACGAAGTGTCTTAATTAGGTTCCCTCTGCCTACCCTGCTGGGTGCGGGATACAGCGTGAAAGCTGATTTTAGGAAGTTTAACAACCAATTTTATAAACTACGGTATCAACGCTTGACGGTCATCTGTTTTATTAAACATATTTGCGCAGAATTAATATTTGGGCATGTAAAAATATTAATAATTTTGTCCATTTCTTTGTCTGTTTGTACCAGCACGCGGTAAATTATTGCATATATTTAAATTATTTAATTTTACTCGCTATGGGAAGAATAAGCATGTCGTCGAGTTCCATCATTCAAGGAACAATGTCACAAATTATTGGGTGTTAATTTCAATAGTTGCTATTGAAATTGCTAGTAAAGTGGTAAATAGAAGTAGTAAAGAACAGGATAAAGAAGAAAGAAGAAGTAAACGTAAACGAAGTATGCTGGTATCATTCATTTGAAAATGTTAAAACTGGAAAATTCTAACATTTCTAACTTAAACAACAGAGAATGAATGGAGAAAAGTAGGTGCTCTTTCCTTTTTGTCATTTGGACTCCCCCCTTTAAGCTTCTCGAGGATATTATTGATCCACTTTTAGAATTAGCGACGAGGTTTAGATTGGAGATTGGAAATAGTTTGAAATAGTAATCCACTAGTTTGTTCAAATGCAATAACAACGTTACATACTGTATTTGAAATATATTTAATGATTGTGGGTTCATATTTTTTTACTTTTTACAATTCTTACATTTTGTTTAAAAAATATCATATAAATTCAAAATAAGAATATCACAATAATAAAAAAAAAACACAACAATACTTCTTTAATGTTTTAGTTTCGTATAATATAGTAATAATGACTTCTGGTATTTGCAATAACCTTTGAACAATAGAGTTAAAGAAATTTATAAATAGTACTACTACTATATAAATAACTACTACTACTACGTAAATAGTACTACTAGTACTAGTATATTTGAGGCCGTCGTGCCCCAGGAGCTCAAGGATTAGGCTGTAAAGCGACGGTTGTGGGATCGATCCTCACTCGAGGAAATGAAATATTTATCTAAATTTATATTTCCATTTCTTCACTCTGGTTTTGAGGCAAAACGCGGCGTTGAGTTCCGCCAGTCAAAACGCAATGCCTCTAAAAATTAGGCGGAAAGTGGGGAACGGAGTGTCTCAACACTATTACAATCACGGTTCGGGATACAGCGTGAAGCTGTTTATAAATAGTATTAATACACACACATTTATACGTTAGATATTAATCATCCTTTGTTAACATGATTGGACATTTTTTTCTGTTTATTTCTATTATACCTACTCGTATATATCTTTAGTAGGTACATAGTATATCTTTAGTTCTGCCACTCAACACGCAATGCCTCCAGAATTCGGCAGAAAGTGGGGAACGGAGTGTCTTAACACTAGGTTCCCTCTGCTTACCCTGCTGTGTGCGGGATACAGCGTGAAACTGTTTTTAGTATATATCTTAAATTTTCTTGCCGTATAAACAACCAAGAGATAGAAAAGATATTGAATCGTTTGCAAATATGAGCTGCGATGAGAAAACAATGTTAGGAATATATGAATTCGAAAACGTTTATTGTTTTCTTTAATACCTATATTGGCTTGGGAAACCTAATTTTCTAACAGAATTATATTTATTCAGAATAAAATAATATTTGACCTTGTGTAGAAATTAATATAACTACATTTTCAAATCCTTATATTGCAAATTAAAACATTCTTGGTATATTAGAACAACAACTTTCTCTTACTAAACTAACACTAAAATTATATACGAGAAGAATGGAGTGATACACATAGTTCTTTTTTTTTAGACTTTTTATTTTATATTTATAAAAACGTATTATTATATTTTTTATTGAAAGTTGGGTTTTTAAATTATTTTTTTTATATTAAAATATTATTTATTTTATTTCTTATGTAAATTTATGATGTAAATAAAAAATGCTAATATTAAAAACTTATTTTAATAAAATTTTAGAACTTATTTTATACGACAATATACAATATATCTAAAGAGTATATATATGTCGTTTATAGGTTTATCTTGGAACAAATTTTACACTTAAGCCGTCTTCTGGTGCAAGTATCACAGCGTAGGCTTCATTTGGCACGTTGTAGGGTACTACAGGTTCTAATTTGTATTTGTGAAGTATTTGAGCTAGCGATGCTCGCAATTGCATCATCCCGTAACGTTTTCCTGTAATATATATGTAAATATTATTATTACGTTGTTTTTAGCATTTATAACCTAAGGGAACCTAGTGTTAAGACACTTCGTTCCCATTGAGGGACTTCCGTTCCTCACTTCCCACCCAATTCTCGAGGTATTGTGTTGGGTGGTGGAATACAACGCCGCGTTTTGCCTAGTTACCAGAGCGAATTAATGAAAATATTAAATATCTTATTCTCTTGAGTGGGATCGAACCCACAACTATTGCATTTTTAAGCACAATTAATTAAAAATAAATCACCTATGCAATATCTAGGTCCTTCACCGAAAGGCATGAACGTATATTCCATGTTATTGCCTTCAGATATATCTCTAAAACGTTCAGGGTTCCATTTCTTGGGTTCTGGGTAATACTTTTCGTTATAATGCAGTGCAACGAGGTTCACGAAAACTGGTGTTCCCTTCTTAACGGTAACTTTATCGTTGAGTTTATAATCTTCTGCACAATATCTGTCTAAATATGAAACTGGTGGATATTTTCTTAGTGTCTCTGTAACAAATATTTGAAAGTTATTAGTAGTTCCAATTCTCATATAAAGATATACTATTAGCTATTTTCTTCTTTAGAGAGTAGGCAAAGGGAGTCTAATGTTAATACATTCCCCCCACTTTCACACGCTTTTACTCGAAACCAGAGCTATATTTGCTATATAATAAATATAATATTATGGTAATTATTTATTTGCATTTTAGACATTTGAAGAATAACTAAAAAACCTCCATCTCATAAAAAATGGAAAACGGATTTCCCGCTTATTGAGAAACTTAACTTTTATACACTTCGACAAGCTATAGTCGAAGATTCGAGTTGATTACCTCTATCTATAGCTATCACAGTTTTTTTTAAAAGCACCTTAATTCTCAGTCTGAGCGAGATATCTAAATTAAAGATATGAGATAACATGTTAATAATAATTACCTAAATAACGTTGCATGTGATAAGTACAAATGACATAATACCGATAGCAATGAGGCTTAAAAAACTATATCTATACAATATATATATAACATACTAGCGGCCCGCTCGCGGTTTCACCCGCGTGAACTATGTTATTATTAATTTCAGTCTTCATGACTACGTCCTAGTGACGTCTATGCAAAATTTGAGGCTCCTAGCATTTGTAATAACGAAGTTTCATACAAACTTTCGACCCCAAAAACAACCCCTTAGAAGTCGAATATTGCAAATTCCCGTCTTAGCGAGCACCTACGTTCTATAAATAACTCCTATGCAAAATTTGAGATTCCTAGCACATGTAGTTTTTGAGATTTAGTGATAAGTGAGTGACCTTTCGATTTTATATACAGGGTGGAAGAGGCTGCGCTTCTTTTACTGAAACTGCATATAGGGTTAAATATTTCAAACCCAGAATAAAAAAAAATAATCAAGGTACCTCAACGGTTTGGACGTAGGATTTTTTTTTCATTTCACCATTTTTATCCATACCTGTATTTCGTGTGACGCACACATACGTATGCAACGTTGCCGCTTTGACAGGTAAGTGTGTGCGTGCCTATGTTATACTTTACAAATGGCGTTTTATTTTAAAACGATAATTTTATTATTTATTTTGTTTGAAAAAAAAACTTTTTTATTTTTGAGAATTATTTTTTTTCCGAATTATATTAGGCTTTTATAGAGTAGTTAAAACTGTGGTTTCATTTAAAGTGGCGCTGTCAATTCCACCCTGTATATAGATAAATAAACTTACAGGCTTTTTCTCAAAAAAAAAACTGTGTTTTTCAATTTTCGCTATTGGATTCTGGCAAGCTTCACTTAACATGCACTGATTCACAAATAAAAAATAATAAATGTTAACATAAATAGTTGCATGCGACAATATTGTTACAAAATAAGTGTTTTATTGAATTGCCTAAAACTTTAGCTATAATAATTTAGAAAATCATTAAATCGAAATCTTCTACCAGGTGGATTCCGAGTTCTAAAAGGAGAATTGGCAGACCAAAACGGAGATGGAGAGACGAGCTGGACCATTACAAGCCTGACTGGTGCTCAATAGCGAGAAACAGACCAGAACGGAAGAAGTGGAGAGAGGCCTTTGCCCAACAATGGGATAGTATAGGCTAGGGAAAATAATGCTATTATACGACGAAAGTAATCGAGATGAGTGTTGTACAAGCAGGCGAAGCCACGCGGGGGCCACTAGCTATAAATAAAATAAAAAATTGAGTGTATCGTACCATGAATGCAAGCTGTTAAATATTTCAACTCCATTAATTCACTATACTCCAGAACGTCATTTCCTGTTCGCTCGACTGCTTTACTGATTTCTTTATGAAGCTCCTCCTATGAAAAAAAAAGAAAAATATCCATTTAGTAATTAAAATGTAGGTCGTAAGTAATTACCTATAATATATTATATTTTTTGCATTTTTATATTGTACAGCTAATATAGAGAAAGTGGGAAAAAATAATACGTGGGAAATTTTTGGAAGCAAAATTATTTTATAACCTAGTGTTAAGACACTCCGTTCTTCATTTCATGTCCTAATTGGAGACGCCTTACTTCCTTTCCGCTAGAGCGGGAAAATGATACTTTCATTTCTTTCATGATACTCACCTATCCCTGTGGGTCTCAATCGATTTAATAAAGCAAAAGGCACTATCACAATAAATTTAATTCGCTATGCACGATTTAAACTATTAATTATTTATTATCTATAATTGCTATTATAGATTTTAAGTACTTCTGTACTCGGTACAAAAAAAATGTGCAATACAATAAAACAACGAGACCAGTCGTGGCCCAAAGTGTGACCGTAAACCGACTGGTTGTGGATTCGATTCCCATTCGAAGAAGTGAAATATTTCTTTAAAATTTATATTTCAATTTCTCCGCTCTGATGTCAAGGCAAAGGGCGGCGTTGAATTCTGCCATTCAACATGCAATGCCTCCAGAATTCGACGGAAAATGGGGAACGGAATGTTTTAATACTAGGTACCCTCTCTCTATCCTTCTATGTGCGGTATGCAGCGTGAAGCTGAAAAGAAAATATAACAAGGAAACTTTATATAATTATAAAAATAACTGACCTGTTCTTCAGGATGATGTGCCAGTTCATGGAGACAATAGCTAAGCGTCGTTGAGGACGTTTCGATAGCACCAAAGATAAATACAGCCACTTGTGCCAACATTATATTATCAGCTAATTCTGTCATAAAATAGTCATTATTACTTAAAGATAAGTTAAATATAATAATATATTAATTATTCTTAGAGGATGTCGTGGCGTAGTCGTATAAGCGTGTGACTATAACGATGGTTGTAGGTTCAATTCCCACTCGGGGACACTAAAATATTATTTATTTATATTTTCATCTTCTCGCTCTGGTAATATTGCCAGTTAGTCTGGTGGTATTGACATCTCGCGGAAAGTAGGAAACGGAGTGTCTTATCACTAGGTACCCTCTGCTTAACTTGCTATAGGCGGGATACAGCGAGAAGCTGATTTTTTTTCTGTCAGTTACTTGATTTAATTATATTAATATGTACTTACTTGCATCACCACTATCAGGAAGCTTGATACTATCTCTAAGTTTGAAGAGATGATTGACCAGATCTTTGTCCTTAGATTGGTCAGTGTTCTTGCGCTTTTCGACGACGTCCCAAAACAGTTTTTTTATATAATCACTGGCAGCCGCAGAGAAGAATTGAAGTCTGTCATTAAAAATAAAAAAAATAATAATTAAAAAAGGGGGATCCCATTTAAAAGTATTTATAGTAATAAAAGCTGCTGGACCTTAATAAGCTTGCTAAAGCAGGTACGAAAAATATCAAAGTGAATTCCAATCCTCGTCGGAATGTCCATTTGACCATGTGGCTGGTGATGTTCCATAATGGTGACGGCTTGTCGCTGAGAACACTGACACGGATACCAAACACGCTGTAAGCTACAGTGTCGGAAGTGTACATGGAGAAGAGATTCTGTAATATTTAAAATTAGTAAATTCTTAATTATTTTTTTTCCTTTTATTGTCAGCTTCACGCTGTATCGCGCATGTAGGGTAGGTAAACGGAGCCTAGTGTTAAAACACTCCGCTCCCAAGTTTTCTCCTAGTTCTGGATTTTTGTTCTGGTTTTTACGTCGACACCAGAGCGAAGAAATAAAAAGAAACATAAAATATTTCGTTTCCTCTAGTGGGAATCGAACTCATAACCTGTCAAGTTTAGTAACAAGCTTGTGCCGCTGCACTGCGACTGACCTATACAAATAATGTAATACAGTTCATATCTATAGTGACAGATAGAGAGAGAGTTGAGAGTTTATGTTAGAGATCTATTAATGCAGAACTCAACGCCGTGCTTTGTCTCGACACCAGAGCGAAGAAATGGAAATATAAATTTAAATAAATATTTCATCTCCTCGAATGGGGATCGGACCCACAACCAGTCGGTTTTACAGTCACACTTTGTGCTTCTGTGCTGCGACTGGCCTCTTATCTATTACTAGCGGACGCGCGCAGCTTTGCTTGCGTATTTAGGGGTGAATTCTAATAACCCATGAAACATGTGTTCAATGAAATATTTTTAAGTCTAAATTTCAAATTTTATAAAAATCGGTGGCGATTTAAAGATTTTTCCATACAAACTTTCAACCCCTTATTTGCACCCTTAGGGGGTGAATTCTAGAAAACCATGAAACATGTGTTTAATTATATACGTTTAAGAGTCTGAATTTCAAATTTTATAAAAATTGGTGACGATTTAAAAAAAACCTATACAAACTTTCAACCCCTTATTTGCACCCTTAGGGGGAGAATTCTAGAAAACGATGAAACATGTGTTCAATTAAATACTTTTAAAAATCTAAATTTCAAATTTTATAAAAATCGGTGCCGATTTAAATTTTTTTCCATACAAACTTTAAACCCCTATTTCACCCCTTTAGGGTTAAAATTTTTCAAAATCCCTTCTTAGTGGATGTCCAGATTACGAAAGTAAACTTTTGTCCAAATTTAACGTTTCTACCATCAGCGGTTAAGGCTGTGCGTGCGTTTACCTCAGTCAGTGAGGACAAGTCCTTTTATATATATAGATATTATACATTTAAATGAGATAAAAACACATTATGAATAATTTAACACCAGTACCTTTAGGTTGACAGCTTGGTTATCATCGATATGGTCTCTCTTAATCTTTTTTACTAGTTCCACAGCATTAATGTTCATAAGTTCAGTTATGGACTTTAAGCGTAGACTGGTAAATAAAGGAGTAAGCTCATTTTTCAATTGTTTCCACATGGGATTCTAGAAAAATTAAGATATAAACTCATATTATTTTGTTTATTATAACTCTGAAATAATAAAAAAAGAAATTATTAATTTATTATAATAATTTAAACAACATGTTGAAAAAATGGATGACATTATATTATTTCTTGTTTTTTTTATTTCTTAAGGATTTATTTTTTTGCGTCCGTGTAATTTTAAAATTATTAAATATTTTGACCTGCCAGCAGGTTCATTCAAAGGGTAAATGAAGGTTTCGTGACTCAAAATGCTTATTTCCTATATCGAGGAGGCAATAAACATATTGACCATTTAACTGCACCACCATCAACATGGTCAACGACCACAAAACTCGAATGTCGACACAAAGGAGCTCAGGACATTTAAAATATAATTGTTCACTTCACATTTTAAAAAGAAACCTAAACTTTAATAACATAACAAGAATAAAAAAGGCACAGACGACAAAACTCTGTGACGCTTAACCTCAATAAATAAAAAAAGGATTTTTACCTAATTGTGTACAAAAAATATATCTTTGGATTTTTTTTTGCAAAATTAAGGAAATGGAAAATTTCAGATATTTTGGTAGGTATGCATGTACAGTTAAAATAAATTAATTTTTAACAAAAAGAGAAACTGACTTCTAACAACGAACTAAAAAGTGAAAAATAATTATACAAAGATGTTATAATTTTGAAGTCGGTGCCAAGTAACACAAATAGGCTTAGTAATTAGATATTGTAGTAAAAATGTTGTAAAATTTTCAAAATCGGTTCACCCAGTCAAAAGTTATGAGGTAACAAACATAAAAAAAAAAATAAAAAAAAAAGAAATACAGTCGAATTGATAACCTCCTTTTCTTACAGAAGTCGATTAAAAAGTGCAGTGGTGAATTTAAATCGATAAATTGTGCGAAATAATAAAATGTAATCTGAATTTGAAATTATTTTTTGCAGTATCTATAGGTAGTTTTTAAAATTCGTAGTATTTATTGTAACAATTTGTTGATATTTCTAAGCACTTTAAGAAATTGAAACTTTAAGAAATAGTGAACAAGAAAACAAGTAAAACGTTATTTTCAACAAATTAACAAACTTACCTTTACAGTGAACAGATTAAGCCATCCAAGGGGATCCGAAGAACTGCAGTACAAAAATCTATCTTGAAAATTATCGAAATCCTTGGTAAGTATATTTCTTGCTAATTCCGGCGATTGCACAACCAAAGTAGGAGTCCAGCCGAGGTATATTCCAAAATAATCTAATGTTGGATATTTAGATTTTAATTCGTAACAATAATCCCAAAAACTTTGTCTCATAACAAACTTCAAATTTCCAATAAAAGGTAATGGGTTATCGTATGGAATTCCACGGTCTTTCCAATATTGGAAAACTCTACTCGAATAAAGATACACAAGTAAAATAAATAGTAGGATAATTCCTACAATCATGGAAA
>JAEBDU010013051.1:0-16696 GCA_016802625.1 Heliconius numata
TATAATTATAACGAATATTTTTTCATGGCCCAATTTCGCCCAAGGACTAAACACAAATACATATTGCAGCTTGAGCAATAAACACTTCCTTTTTTACTTTTACATCCTGGTAAGAGATATCTATGCTCACCAGACTCATTATCAATCATTGGCAAATGACCAGCCGTAGTTGTTCTTAACTGCAAAAGGGATTGTGGTATAAATTTCATCTTGAGCTTGTTAGCTGGTGGATCTAAATAATCATCAACTTCTTCGTACAAGTGTATTTCGCTAGATGGAGTAAAATATAGTAATGAATTCGGCATTACAGATAATCAATATTATTTTTAAAATCATTTTCAACAATAAATCTATTGAATCTACGTCTCGCTTAAAGTAATAAAGTAATAATTAAAAAACAGGAGGGCGTCTAATAATCTGGCCAGGGACTGTACGTAATTCTTTTGTGTTTCAGCATATCTCAAGTCACACCACTTGTTTTGATCGAAATGCTGAATATTACAAAGCAATTTAAAATATTCTTTAGAAGGTTTCGGGTAGGCAGGATCTTTTAATTTAGTTTCTTTATTTATATTTGGATCTGACAAGCTAAATTGAGGATTACAGTTGCTACAATCGTTTTCGTATAAATTATGACTTACATTTAAGTCTAAAGGTTCATAATGTTCACAGCACTCAACAGAATTTGTGTCACTATTATTGACAATTAATTGCTTTTTAGCCACTTGTCTAGATAGTCTGTCAAGCTTATGACTGGAGTAACTGCGACAACGGCGACGATGGTGACTCTTCTTCTTTGAACGTCTATGACGAGACTTTATTTTTCTAGAATGAGAACTATCCGACTCAGAATCAGAGCATATAAATTACCTATTTTATCTTTAATTTCTTACAATACCTTTGTACAAAACAAAAAAAAAATCTTTACTAAGTTGTAACTGTCAAAATATAGCTAGAATTTGAAGGTTTGTGAACTAAACATTATCAGAATTGGACTAATTCTGTCCTTAAAGTAGTATTATCTAAGATACATAGAAGAATTACGTTTAGAACTTAATTCTATGCCTCGAACTTTACAAATCTGTTTTTTTTTACCTTTAATCTTCACTGGTGAATTGATTACTTTCCACACATTCGAGAAAAAAACAAAAACTACTCGAATGAAGAAGAATTACTCGAATTCGTGGATATGTTCTTACGCGAAGGTCCGGGAATCGCATCATCAAAAACCTTATCTTTGTCGGGAGCCAAATTATTATTGACATTCATTCTAAAAATACAGACAGACAGTTTATTCTAATTATTTTAATAATATGTTATTAATTATGACTATTGAATATGATAAGATATTTCCTAAAAAGTAACTATTTAATATATTTACGCCACATCACGTCATAAAAACAACACTTAAAAAATAGGGGTAGATGTGTGACATGACATGTGTGATGTGAAGACATTTTTGGCTATAAATATTAAATATGTTAAACGTTCAACAATTTTAACATATGTACATAAAAGAAAGAAAACAATTACTTGGACAAATATCACAAAGGTAAAAACTTGCAAGATGGGGACAGACAGATGACAAAGAGGGGGGAAAAGTGGAAACAGAGAGGGTCTTAAGTAAATAAGCTTTGAATAACGGTCAACTTATTTAATTTTGTTGTTATTTTAGTTTGTTTACGTATTAAAATACTTCCCTAGTTTCAACACTCATATATTTGCATATTTGTATATTTTTATATACTTAACACGGTGACGGACAGTAGGAACAAGCGAAGTTCGAAAATTGACACTATATGTTTTTGTGATTTTTAGAATGTTAGAAGTATAGTTTTACTCTTTCTGCTTAAATAAACTTAATTTTGATTAATTTAGTACCTTTAATTAGGTTGCGGCTATAACCGTCATGGCGCCAGCGGACTCTATACACTAAGTGATAGGACGATGGCGGCTATAACAGCAAAAACTTAAAAACGTAAATGACAGGTTTAATGGTTCAAACAAGCAATTTTTGTACGCAACAAAGTATTTTTGGGAGTTTTACACGAAATGTTAGTTCTTAATCAAACAAAAATAAATAAATGACAAAAAAATTTATTATAATTTTATAATTATTATACATTATTTTCGGTATGCCATGTTTCAAAGCATGGTGCAGGACACAGTGCAGGTTTTGACATGCAATTCTTGCAGCAATATGATGTTTCCTTCCTTATTCCCTGTTTATAACATTGTTTACAACGCTGAAAATATGTTTTTCGCTGATAATTTTCAGGAGGTGAAATTTTCTCAGGAAAATGCTGTGTTCCATTGTTGTTGATTTCATTGGTTTGGATTTGTGCACGTTTAAATTGAACCAAAGTTCCTCCATCCCGTTTATTATCTATACCAGTTAGAGATCGTATGATTGCTTCCCTGTACTCTATATACTTCATTTGAGAACCTGTCTTTTCTTTAAAGATGTAGAAAGAATTCCATACTGCTACATCCAGTAGATGAAAGATTACCTTTTTATACCATCTAATTGTCCTCCGTGGACAGGAATAATAGGACATCATCTGATCTGCTCTGTCTACACCTGACATATTCTGATTATAATTCACTATTTCAATTGGTTTTCTCTTTTCCTGTTTTCGCCGGTTAGCTGTGTTTATCATGCTTGGGTGGTAAGCTGTTGTTAGACATAGCACATCCCGTTTATCTTTCCATTTGGATACATAAGTCTGATTTTGGCGTCGCCATACATGTTCTCCTTTTCTAAGCTTACGACGTGTTATTTCTTGTGGCAGACCCTTCCTATTTACACGAAGAGTTCCTGTCACATGTGTCTTTTTGCTAAGTAATTTTTTAGACAATGGTAGACTGTTGTAATAATTATCCATGAACAAATGATGGCCTTTGTTTAAGTATGACTGCATCAATCGCATCACAAGACTTTCAATAGTTGTCATGTTTTCATCGTTTTCTCGATGGCCTTTGTATACTTCTATATTCAAAACGTAACCTTGGGCTGAACAAAGTTCATAGAATTTAATTCCGTATTTTGCCTTTTTGCCTTTCATGTACGTGCGAAAATAAAGCCTTCCTCGAAATAATAACAACGATTCATCTAATGAAAATGCTTCATTTGGTGCATATGCATTCGCAAACTTTTGTATGAGCAAATCAAGAAATATTTTTATTTTCCTCAAAGGGTCGTTTGAATTTTCTTCCTCAACACAAAAACACCTCAATATTTGCTCAAACCTCCTTCCAGACATTTGTGACGGAAATGCTGGGTGGTAATGTAATGCATCAATGGAAAAGAGTTTTCTAATGCTGGAGAATTTTAGCTGGGACTGAAGCAAACACAAACCTAAAAACTTTCTCATTTCGATCATATCAGTATTTTTGAAATTTGCCTTTCTACTATGCCTTGTATGTGGCCGTGCTTGATTGCAAAGTTTTATGCCGTAATCATTCGTAGATTTTATAATCATTTCCATTACTTGGTCATCCCATATTTTTTCAAAAACCTGAATTGGAGAAACATTTTCTTCTATATCCAAAAGAATACCAGCGGCATCTGCATCAAAAGAAAAGTTTCTTATAGATGTTGTATTGGTATGCCATGTCTCATCATTTTCTGGTTCTTCTGGTGCTTCATATTCCTCATCTGTAGTTGATTCATCATCTTCACTATCCGAATTGTTATTTTCAGCACTGTCAGCATCAGATTCAGACTCACTGTTGCTTGATCCACTATTCATTTCCTCAACAATCTTCAGCAGCCTAGCCTGATCTTTTTCCCAACTGTCCATTTTCTGTAAATATTGAATAAAACATTTTATTTTGTATTATTATTTATTGTATATTATATATATAATATATATTTATCATTTACATTATCATTATTTATTTATATTTCAAATGTAAAACCAAAAAAAAAAGTAAACAGTATAACCTATAGTATCGTTAACCTAACCTAAAATGCTAAATTTTGTTTTTTTATTTCTGTTTAAAGTATAAAATGAATAATAAACAAATACATACCAGTATAGTTATATAAATAATAATAAATATCGTTAAAAGTATCAATAAGAACTATAAATTCAATAGAAAACACGATCGCACTACTCCCTTCACAACCACGTGCATACTGAATCTGCAACTCGTATAACAGGTGAAATATGAACTTCAACCTAAAAAGATGTTTTCAAAACACGACACTATGCTTCTACGTATACGCCAGTAAGTGCACATTTGTGCTGCTATAGCCGTAGTGTCTAAAAACGACCGTTTCGTTTTGGACGGCTATAGCAGTCATGCCACATTGTGAACTTCGCTTTGACGGCTATAGCCGCAATTGTCCGTCAACGTGTTAAGATACTGGATGAAATTATGAATATAGATTGTCTTTTATAAATTTTATTTAGAACAACACATAAAATCACATTTTACATAGATCAGCCATTTTGGAAACATAACTCTGACAGTTTAATGTTGCCACTAACATAAAATATAAAATAGGAGTTGCCAAGTAAATATAAATATTCTTACAAACTAACAGCTGTCTCAAACCTCCTATACATGCGCGGATCACGCTGGGGGAGGGGCTTAGCGCACAAACGTTTCGGGGTTGTCAGTGCTAATTCCGAGGCGCCATCCGAGGTGCGTGGGCGTCTCACAGGTGTCATTTGGATTGGATTAATGTCCAGAGCAGTAGAGGCGTCAATTGCTGCAGATGGACCGTGGCCGGCGCGTGCGTGGTCCAGTTCCCTACCCTGATCATTGAGGAACATGGCAATATGTGCCAACAATGATGGAGAGAGAACCCCACGCTTTTGCAACTCGGCCACGGCTATGATGTCAGAGTGCAGCGAGGAACACGGTGATAGTTCCAGATCCACATGCGAGGGTGCGGAAGAAGAGCGGCGAGGTCGGGGGGCGTCCCTGTCAACGGGTCTGCTCCTTTGCGATATCACTATCACTTCGCGGGCGCTCTCAGCGGGAGGCGCGATGGCACCGGCGGGGTCAGCGGCGGTGGGCGCGGCGGCGGACGCGGCGGCGGAGCCAGCGGAGGATTGCGCGGCGGGCGTGGCACCGGGGCCTGCAGCGGCACGCGCGGGAAACGCGACTGGAGAGGTGGCGGAGGCACGCGCAACGGGTGCGGCAAGCGCGGTGGTAGTGCGCGCGGCGGGTGCGGCAAGCGCGGCGTCGGCACGCGCAACGGGCGCGGCGAGTGCAGCGGCGGCGGGCGCAGCAGAGGTGCGCGCGGCGGCGGTTGCGGCGGCAGATGACGATCGGGCGCGAGGGCGACAGCGCGAACGCGACCGACGTTTGCCCTTTCGGTCACTCATGATGAGTAAGCGAGATGGTATATACTATTCGTCCGCTTCGGCAGTCATCGGGCCCTAGAGCGGGACCGCGAGGTCCGATGGAGACAGATGTACACTGGCGATGATGGTGATGGTGATGGTGATGATGCACTATACACTATACACTGGGTACACTGGGTCGTAGGTGACTATCACAACGCTGAGGCGCAGGCAAAACTTGATAATTATTTCCCAAGAAATATTAGCAAGTTCTTGAAGACCGTAGGAAGACTCGTGTCGTGAGAGGTGTTGACAGCTCGGCGGACGGGCCGATGCCGACCGAAGATGCGCACTAGCTTTTATAAGAATTGAATGTAGCGCGGCGGTGGTGGGTGTCGATACTCTTCTAACACAGGAAGGGTCCTGCTTGCGCGCAGGATATTCCGTCGCACGTTGGATATGCAGCTAACACGGCCTCTCCTGACCGTGCACCGCCCTCGGCTGCATTGAAGATTTCTTCTGTTCGAGTTTGCCTGCTTGGTCAGTGACGCGAAGCAGCCATCGCAGTAGCACCTGCCCAGGTGCGCGGCGGCTTCGAAGTTGTTGTCGTTACAATCTAAATAAGAAATTAACGGTTAATGAAGCACGACAACATACAACATTGCCTATTCTGTCATTCCTCACAAAATCGAGGCCCTCATACAAAAATAAACTTTCGTGACAGAGATAAAAACACGATTCAAGATCGATCAATCATTATCTTGTAAAAGGCTCATTCAAACTCATACTTGAATCGTAAAATCGTAAACCAATCCTGATGAGTTTTAAAAAAACACATAATCGACGAGGGCGCCGACCGGACAGCACCCGCCCGGAGCGCGCTGACTGCACGCCGTCGCGAGCACGCTGACTACACGCCTCCACGAGCGCGTCAAATACACAGGGCTACGCCTCAAGCGCACCCAATAAACAGGACTGTGCCTCACGCACGCCCAATAAACAGGGCTACGCCTCAAGCGCACCCAATAAACAGGACTTTGCCTCACGCATGCCCAATAAACAGGACTGCGCCTCACGCGCGACAAATGAACAGCGCGCTGACTGCACGCCCCCCACGTGCGCGCCAACTGCAGCACCCGCCAGGAGCGCGCCTGTTGCACGCCTCTCTCGGAGCACCTCGCCGTTCGCAGCCTTGGAAACTCGCCAGCACCACACATGGTGCACAAGCCCTCGCTACGTACCACTGGAACATTTTTTCAAATTATAAGTTAGCTGTTGGCTTGTTCATTTTCTAAAAAAATGCACCTCTCCAAGGACTGAATTGAATAAAGTCGTGCATTGAATATCGAGCTCGGTCGGTCCTGATCATGATTAATAACGTGACCTAAGTACTCGACTTTAATAGTTAAAAATGAACACTTGAAAAATTATTAACTACTGCGGATGATATTTAGGATGAAGAATGAACAATGAGGAACTTAAAGCAGTTAATGAAATTGTTTTCTTAGGTATAACATTAGATGCTAAGTTACAATGGGGTCCGCATATAGAAGCTTTGTCTGGTAGACTTAGTTCGGCAGCGTATGCTGTCCGTAAGATTCGTCAACTGACCGATGATGACACCGCGCGTTTAGTATACTTCAGCTATTTTCATAGCATTATGTCTTACGGCCTATTACTTTGAGGCAGTGCCGCTGACATAGATACCATTTTTTTTGCATAAAAATATTAATAAATTTAATAAAAACAGTCGTCTCCATCAACATAATTTAAGAAATAAAAATAAGCTTGCTGTGCCCTTCTCTAGGCTCCATAAAGTGTCTCACTCATTCGTAGGTCAAAGTATACAATTTTATAACAAACTTCCAAACGACGTGGTTAATTTATCACTGAATAAATTTAAAAAAGTGGTTAAGCACAGGCTCTGCCAAAAAGCATATTACTCTGTTAAAGATTATGTTCGCGATAAAGATGTTTGGAAATGAGTTCCTCTATTTCTAAGTTAAAATTGTTAATTGTAATTTGTAACAAATATTAAAGAGTGGCCATGAGTTTCTTTGCCTGGATCTTCTCATAAGTTCAACTATTTGAACGGGCTTTTTCCAAGTCAAAATTGCACATTTATTTTTTTTTGGTTATTTTGTTTTTCATTTTTTTTTACTTTTTTGACATGTCCAAGTAAATGTTAAGCATTTTATGGAATAAAGATATTTTGACTTTGACTTTGGATACATTGATAGTACCACTGTCTATTAAAATATCAACAGGTATACCCTGAATTACGGCTATACTGATATCGCTGATTTTACTAGTGCTCGATAATTCGTTACATAAGTTCACTTTATTTTACTGTTACTTTGAGTTTCAAAACGAGCTTTGATAAAACAATGTTTCTCTTTATGTTCCACTTTCTTACAAAATGAACAAAGAGGTTTAATATTATTGTTCCTATCGGCGGAGCTTCGCTCCTTCGGCCATATGTTCTCAAGATGATCGAATTGACCGTTTTTTAAAACATCTATTTTCGACTCTATTGAAACTGTCGTGTCGGGTCGATATTTTTATTGCACTAGACAAAACGGCCAGAGCTACGATAATCAAAATTTGCGGTTTAACATATGTGGATAAGAATGAGACAAGGTTTTCCGTCGTAAGGTTGGCGTTGGTGGCTGCCGCGCGAACTTGTATGTTGCTAACACCGTGGACTACTATTTGAACAATGAGTTCTTTGCTAAGGCCTTTAATAATGCGTAAGCGCAATAATGACTGACGTGCATACTCCGCGTACGATAAAAAATCATCCGATGTGGTATTCAAAACTTGTACGTAATCGATCTTTTGAGGGCATAATGACTTAAATTCTTTAACGAAATTAGACCACGAACGTTCATGTGTACTCCACTCGTATAACCAAGTTTTTTGTTTCCCCTTTTAAACAATGAGCTACACGGGAAAAACACTCGAAATCGTCCAAACGGTTCGCACTTGAGAGTTATTTATTTGACGCAGAGTTATTTATTGCCGGGTCAAAATTTGAAACATAAACAACAATTGCTGGGTTTATTTTTTGTTAAAAAACCTAATGCATTGACGAGTGTTTGGGTCGTGGAATTATTATTTTTTTGTAACGGAGGTGTACCATTAAGAACAGACGATGAGATTTGCGTATTATTGGCCATGCTCGCCTCTAAGGCCGTCAATCGCGATATAATCGTATCCAACGCGGTTTCCGTAATGTTATCGTGAGTGTCGGGCAATGATTTACTCTTGCGACGGTGTGAGTAATCCGTACCTGATTGCGACCTTTTGTCCGATTGAAGATTGTCGCGGCTGCGCGAATAACCACGACCTGAACGACGCGAGCGTGATCTACTACGACGAGAGCGCGGGCGAGACCTGCGGCGATAGGATTGTGAAGGAATACTTCTACGACGTGATTGCTACGATTAGCTAAAACGCAGGGCGGCGTCAAAGCCAAATTTTTACACGACGCGCGTAACATTTCTTTTTTTTTGATCGCAAGAAACGCACACGGTTAGTTTACTTTTTATGACGCTAATATAAGACGTATCGGCGGAAATTAACGACAGCTTGCTTTCACCAAGCTAACATGCGTATTGTTTTAATGAAAAATAACGATTATTTATTTTAGACTAAGCTAATTGCGGACGTTAAATTCGAATCCCACTTCTGATTTTAGGAATCAGAAGTGGTTAATATAAAAAGAGATAATTGTTAATTGAGAGAGATGGATTACAAGCGGTTTATTACAGAATTGACTTAAACAAACAATATTTCTGAGTGAATAAATCTGAATACTCAATCAAATATAATTAAACAATGCAAAGGTTCCCATGCTCGTGCCGTCAGTGGAGCAAGCTGAGGCTGTGACGTCTGTGCTGGGAAGGCCGATGACGGCGGCCGAAGTGCCGGCGGTGAAGGCAAACGGTTGTCCTTTTTGAGATGCCGGGAGGCGGAGGCGCGGATCTTGGGTGTTCGCGAATCGCGAGTGGTCGCGAGGGGGGAGGGGTTGAGCGCACAGCCTCTTCGGCGTCGTCCATACGGGTTCGGGAGCGCCATCGGAAGTGCGTGGGAGTCTGGGTTAGTGGAGCGATGTCAATCGCGTCGCGGGCCCCTCCTAGCCCCGTTGCTATGGTTGGGCCAATGCTGGCGCTTGCGCGGTCTAGCTCCCTACCCTTATCGTTGAGATACATGGCAATATGTGCCATCAACGAATGGGAGAGAACCTCGCGCTTCTGCAACTCGGCTATGGCAATCATGTCCGATTGCAGAGTGGAGCGCGGCGATAGCTCCAAGTCCATGCGCGGGGGTGCGGAAGGAGAGCGGCGAGGTTGGGGGGCATCCCTGGCAACAGGTCTGCACCGTTGCAGAATCATTTCATATTCGGCGACCGACGCGGCGCGCGCGTTGGCGGCGGCAACCCCCCCATGCGCACTAGCTTTTATAAGAATTGAATGTAGCGCGGTGGAGGTGGGTGTCGATACTCTTCTAACACAGGAAGGGTCCTGTTCGCGCGCAGAATATTCCGTCGCACGTTGGATATGCAGCAGTTGGATTGTTAGTTAACAATATGGTCAATACAAGACTTACTAAACTTACCATTACACATTTCGATCCTAGTATTATCCCGCATAGGAGGCCTTAGCTGTGTAGGGAGTTACTATAGATATGTTTTATAGGATTATCTGTTTTAATATTTATGTTTACATCCCCTAGCAGATATAGATCATTAGATTTACAAATATTTGAGATTGCGTCGCGTAGCTCGTGTATATATAGGTTTTTACTTGAGCTTGTAACTTGTACACAGCAATAAGCATAATACTTTCAATTTTTCGATTTATGTTTTTGATTTACATATAATATTATACCACTTCCTTTACGTGTTTTCGTAATGCTGTGAACGTTTTATAACCATTAATATTGTATAAAATACATATATTATCTGAAATATTAACTTCAATATCAATTAGTATAATAACATCAAAAGTTTTGTTAGAAGATATAATACATTGTTCTAGTAACGACAGTTTTTTTATAATAGATCTAATATTAAGGTGAATACACAAGAGATTTATTTGCTTGTTAGGTAGAAGATTTAAAAAATCATCAATGTTTATACTCTGTAAATTCACTTATTTCATGCAATAAATTAACCATTATAAATTTTATAAATATATGTTTAAATACTCATATGTTTAAGAGCTGTTTAAGTCACGTTGCTGACCAATACTTGTATGTCATTCGTGGTTTTTAATATATAAGTTTTACTTTCTTCTCTGCGTGCTCTTACGTACCCTTTCTTGAACCACACATATTTAAATTTTATATTATTTTTAAGTTCCTGCTTGGCGTTCCAAACCACTTGTTTATTTGTTTTTGTCATTGCTTTCCTTATGTAGATGATATTTTGTATTATTTTAATCCGTTGGGTGTAGATGAGATAAAAATAGATTCACATTTTTAGCTGACGCAAGCCATCACGTGTTATTTCATCTTTTAAATAATTCAGTTGGCATTTCGTCGCAGCAATTGTCCCGACAAATACAACTGGACGCAATCTTTTAAATATTTATTGACTTTATATAAACATTTATTAATAAGTCACGAGGGCTGCAGTTAGAGGGTTAAGAAAATACGATTTTATAATTAAACGTATTTTAATTAATTTTAATAAATACAAAAATTAAATCTAAACTAATTATATATTATTGTACAGTGTTGTTGTTGTACTGTTGGAGGAACAAACGCAAATTTAAATCTATCTAAATTTAACTTCATCTAACTTGACCTATGAACCTATGACTTAACTATTCCATGATGGAATAATAAGTGTGAGAAAAGAAGAAATTCCTTTCCCACCGACGCCGTTCACCCGATCTTTCTCTTTGTCAGCGTTTTAGTCGCTTGGCGTCTGATAAGCATCAGACGGACACATTATAATATGAAATAAGTTTTCATTTGCTTCTACCTAATTATGAATATTATCATCTATGTCCCACAAACGTTCTTTTTTTTGACTTCTCGTGAATAGTAAGCTTATTTCTGTTGAAACACATGAAATATTCTTGGCGGTTCTACCGGGAAGTACCGGGTCACTGTTCGTTAAAAAAAATATAATTTCATTTATTGCGGCATTTACTTATTGAGAATTTAAATATTTTTATTTAAATCTCGGATCTAGAATAGTTGCAGCAATTTAAAAATAGAAAATTTTATCTTCATGGACGCATATAGCGAGTTCTACATTTTTTAATTAAATCGTTATCTTCTTGTTTGGAAAATAATGCTTGCTTTATCATTAATTTCAGCGTATCTGAAAAACAGCCTATAGATTCATAGCTACTACGCATTGCGCAAATCATATTTGCAAACTACATTATGCAAAAAAAACAAAATTATGCAAACTGATTGATTGATCGAATTGATGATTGAATTGATTTCTTACAAGTTCCGAGCTTATCAGTAAACACTTCTGGGAATTCAACAATTAACTGGATTAGAAATGGATCGATGCTTAGTTGAAAGTAGGATACCTACCTTGTACCTGTACCTTAGAATACCTTAAGATATTTAAGATTATAGCTGAAAAGGTATAAGGTATAAAAACAAAAAAAACTTGTACAAATTAGTCTTTATTAATTGTTTAAAAATTAATTAAACATACATTAACTGGAAATAGAATTGAAGAAAGTACAAAAGTATTCGCTTTGTCCGGACCCCTGAGTAAAGCGGATACAGTACTCGCGCAAAGTACTCTCATGTTAATAACTCTGAAAACGAGAGTGACAAACTAAATAAACTTTTTTTTAATAAACTGGAAAAACATAACTTGAATTTAAATAATTAAAAAAATGATATTGGCAGTTATCACAAATATACCCTTCCGTGCCATTGAATGCGGAACATTCTTCGTGACACCATTGTTGACAAATGTCACATCGAATCCAATTTTTAATGGGATTATCATCTTCAATATAAAATTCTCCGCAAAAAAAGCATAAAATATCCTTAAATTCTTTAATTTTCTTTGGCTATTTAGCTTTTTTCTTATTATTGTCAGTCTTAGTTTTCTTAGAAACAGTCTTAATAGAAACTTTTATTGATTTATTGTCCGGTCTTTTAGTAACCTTCTTAACTTTAATTCTCTCAAATGTCTGCTTTTGGTCTTCTTTGATCGGCGTACTCGTTAATATTTCGGATTTTTGTAGTTTCCGTTTACTAGTGGTCGTTGATTTGGCTGGATTTGGTATAGGTCTCAAAACTAAAGGACTATAATGGGAGGTTGAGCATCCAGGTTCCAGATCTGGTGATTTGTCACGACTTGTATTTCGTTGAGTATTTTCTTCGGTCTCTGGCAGCATTGTATAAATTTTTTGAGCATTTGTAGCTACATCCCGCTCAACAGCGGAGATAATTAGGGAACATCCAGGTTCTGGTTCAGGTGTACATCCAACCTCCCTACTAATCTTTTCAGGTGTTTTAAAAGAGTCTGTAATTGGCGCAATAAGGGCTTCAAGTTCAGAAGGGGCAGCTGGAGATGTAAACATTTTTATTGGAGGATCCACTGGATCCACAAAAGTGAAGGCGAAGGAGTTGAAGAAGTTTCTGCCAAAGATCCTGGAATATCACACCTTTCAACCGGTGTTAACAGTCTGGCCACATCGTATTGATTTATAATGCGTCCAGGCTGAGATTTTTAGAAAGCATTTACCTCTCTTTCAAAATATGTTTTCAATGGGCCGTAAACGGCTATATCCTTGGGCTGCATCTTACGCGTTGTATGTGGAGCCAAGGATAAGATTACGATGTTGTTCTTGCTAATGTAATCCAAAGCTGGGTAATACTTATGGCTCTCATGGTTGTCCAATAGTAGAAGTATCTAAACTTAATCCAAACAAGAAGAACAAAACAACAATACAAGCTAGTTATGTTGGCTCATGGCATGAGAACGGTACAGGTAATGTATATTACGTATATAAGTATAGTATATAAGTATAGTATAGTATATTACGTATATAAGTATAGTATAAAGTATATAAGTATTGTATATGTATTTTACATATCTCCGGCTGTGGTGGACTGGTTTCGAAGTTACCTTAATGGCCGTAAACAGCGCATCCGAATTGAGGAAAACTTCTCCTCGTGGCGTGTTGTCCAGGCTGGGGTACCTCAACGCGGTGTTTTATCTCCTTTGCTCTTCTCAATTTTTATAAATTCTATCACTAACCACCTTTCGTGTCCCTATCACATGTATGCAAATCAAATCAAATTTACGCCCACTCAACTCCACAAAATTTGGTAAATTCCATTCAAACTATTAATAATAATCTCCTTGCTATATCAAACTGGAGTAACTGTTTTGGTCTGAAGGTTAACCCTATAAAATCTCAGGTTATAATAATTGGGAGCCCAGGTATGGTTTCGAGGGTTTAATACACACATTTACCGCCTGTTGTATACAATGATACGCTTTTACCATATTGCACGTCAGTTAAGGATCTTGGGGTACATTTAGACCAGAACATGTCATGGTCCGTACATGTAAATAATATAAGTCGGAAAATATTTCATGCGATAGGCTCTCTCCGACGTCTATGATCTGTGTTGCCTATTCCAATCAAAATTATGTTAGCAAATACTCTATTCTTACCAATTCTCGATTATGCCGATGCAAGCTATCCCAACATAACCGAGGACTATCTGAATAAACTTGAGCGACTTCAAAATCTCGCTATTCGGTTCATATTCAGTTTGTGTAAATATGACCATGTATCTGAATTTCGTACTAAGCTCAAGTGCCGGAATCTACATACACTTTCTCTTCTGTACTGTGTGTTACACAACGAAAAATCGCCTCCTTATTTAAAGGAGATGTTCGAATTTTTAGGTGCGCATTCAAATAGACTGAGATCCTCCGAGAATCTTGCTCTTAAAACTCCGATACATTCCACTACATTTTGTAATGTAGTAAATTAGCACTCCTTTGCTGTGAAAGCAACTAAGTTGTGGAATGATCTACCGCTAAGTATTAAACGTTCAAAATCTTAAAATATTTTTAAAAAATTAGTTAAATATTATTATTTGAAGGATGATTCACCTTGAAATGACATCAATATGTACAACTCATTGTTATAAATATTATTATTATATATATTAGTATATTATAATGGTATGTATTTTTTCAAATATATATGTATTATGTTTATGTATTAGAATTTAATATGGCACGTAAGTTTATTTACACCACCCACTCTATTTTATCACAGATTTCCTAACCCAAAGGTTGTCTGGTAGAAATCACTGAATAGCGATAAGGCCGCCTTTTGTGTGTCAATTGTTATGTTTATGTCGTTTTTATACTTCTTTTTTTTTCTTTTTCTTCTTAATGTGTAATTGTGCACAATAAAGTGTAAATAAATAAATATTAAATATTCTTTATATTATTTTTAAATCGACAAGGGTATGCGCTTCTGCTTGGTCGTTTCAGGAGTTTAAGTTTAATTATATAAAAACATGAAATTCTGTTCAAGTGTTAATTAAAATAGATTTAAATTTAACTTTTTATTATTTTCAAAAAGCACACTCCCGCTCCCGTAAACTTATCAGGCGCAGGCGGTAGGATAGTTTCCATATAAAATACAGCCTTCATCTATAAATTACGCGTCAAAATCTGCGAAAAGGGCTTGAAGGAACTATCCCGAATAAATTAGACAGTGCGTCAGGAGCCTGGAGCTGATAATGCTGACCCCGAGGTAGTGCGTAGAATTTTTCATCTTCCTTGTATCCCGTTATAAATAAAATGAATTTCTTTTATTATAACGTAGTCTGATTTTCTTAATATTTCGAATCAAAATCTTTGAAATATAATTATTGCATATTTTATTTATATTTTAAATAATTGAAATAATATTTTATTTTTATTTTTTTGGTAACATATTAAGAATTAAAGATTTAATTAAGAATCATTTTTTATTTTACTTATTTATATTTTAAGATTTTATATAACATAAAAATGGAGCATATAACTTTAATCCCCAATGAAATTTTAAATTTAATCCTACTTTTTGGTGGCGACAAACGGCAATTAAATTTATTTTTACGGAAATGTGAGTACGTGATTGATAAATTTCAAGGCACAAAATATATATATAATTGGATAAACAGGATTCAGAAGGATGGAAAATTAATTCACTCGCAAGGGTGTACAAAGGATGCGCAACCTTTAATAACAGATTCAACAAGCAGATGACAAACATAAACGTCAACAGTTGACGGATTATTAACAACTTACAAATAAAATGTTGCTACTTAAAATATGTTAATTACTAGCGGCCCGCTCGCGGTTACACCCGCGTGAACTATGTTATTATTAACTTTTGTCTCCATGACTACGTCATAGTGACGTCTATGCAAAATTTGAGACTCCTAGCATTTGTATTAACGAAGTTTCATACAAACTTTCGACCCCAAAAACAACCCCTTAGAAGTCGAATATCGCAAATTCCCGTCTTAGCGAGCACCTACGTCCTATAAGTGACTCCTATGCAAAATTTGAGATTCCTAGCACTTGTAGTTTCTGAGATTTCGTGATGAGTGAGTGACCTTTCGATTTTATATATATAGATAATCTGCAATAAAGTTATTATTTAAATTTAAAAACTATTATTTTAAAAACTATTATTTGGTCTTGAACATGCCCCCGGCCGTTGAAAGCTGGCCTTTCAACACGACTCGTTGGCTACTGGAAGTGGACATATTTTACTGAAAGACCTTCGGACCACTCTTGTTAAGGTTTTTATATCGGCCACTCTGTTAACTCCATCATTACCAGGGAATACAGCAACCACTCGACCCAGTCTCCACTTTAATGGTGGTAGATTGTCCTCTTTGAGAAGAACAAGGGAATTCATAAGCAAGCCATCTTTACAGGTACGCCATTTTATTCTTTGTTGGAGCTCCGAGATATATTCCTTGCTCCACCTGGACCAGAAATGCCGTCGTAACTGTTCGATCCGTTGGAATCGAGTTAAGTGATTGTAAGAAGAGTTGCTGTGATCAGGAGTCGGTAAAGACATCAGTGGCCGTCCGATGATAAAATGTCCTGGAGTAAGAGGCATGAAGTCTTCGGGTTCTGGCGATAGAGGTGTAAGCGGTCGGGAGTTGAGGATCGCCTCAATTTGAACTAAAACTGTGTAAAGTTCCTCAAATGTCAAATTACAATTTCCCAACACTCGCTGAAGATGAAATTTGGTTGATTTTACACCTGCCTCCCATAAGCCTCCGAAATGCGGCGAATATGCCGGTATAAAATGAAATTCAATTTGGTCATTGGCGGCAGCCGATGACAGCGAATTACAATTATGCTTTAAAAA
>JAEBDU010013052.1:1868-36611 GCA_016802625.1 Heliconius numata
GATTTTTCCATACAAACTTTCAACCCCTTATTTGCACCCTTAGGGGGAGAATTCTAGAAAACGATGAAACACGTGTTCAATTAAATACTTTTAAAAATCTAAATTTCAAATTTTATAAAAATCGGTGCCGATTTAATTTTTTTTCCATACAAACTTTGAACCTTTATTTCACCCCTTTAGGGTAAAAATTTTTCAAAATCCCTTCTTAGTGGATGTCCAGATTACGAAAGTAAACATCTGTCCAAATTTCACGTTTCTACCATCAGCGGTTACGGCTGTGCGTGCGTCTTACCTCAGTCAGTGAGGACAAGTCCTTTTATATATATAGATAATATGATAAAAACTCCACTAAAGCTATAAACTTTTTATGATTTTGGAATGGGAATAGTTTTTACAGTTATTTTTAGTAATTACTTTTTATTATTACATCAAAAGCAACATTAAACATTTTTAATAATAGACAGTAGGTACGCATCTTATGTGGCATCCGCAAAAAATCTACTTGTTCATTTAAATAATTAACAAAGAATATTTTTACTCATTATTTTTCTAATATGGCCTTACGGATTACTGTATTTTATATTTAAATTTAAATATTTTTCTTTTTAAATATGGAATACAATGTGTGTTAAGTCTAACTTTAACGGGAATGAAAAACAAAGAAAATAATGTTCAAAGTACTTATCACAAAGTACCTACAAAAAGTCTTTCTCTCTATTTTCTTGGTGAAAGAAAAGGAGATTTCTCCTTTCATTTAAGTTTTTAATTATATTCAATTTGAAATTGTTTTATATATTTTTATATTATTATTAGATATTCTATAATGTACCTACCGGACACCGGTAAACCTTTCTTAAGGTGGCTTGAAATAGATGTATAATATATTTGATGTCTCAATAATACTCAGAACTATAATCTCGTCGATAAAACTTCTATTTCAACAAATTGATTAATGAATGTCTCTTTGTAGTAACTACTTGCAAGAATGCGTCTAACGATAAAATTTAAAATGTGTTCTAAATTCAATTTTGACCACGCCACTTGTGTAAACAAAGTTAGATTTGTTGTGTTGGCAGCAGTTGTAAGTGGCTGAAATAAATTTCGAAATTTTTATCTTTGTGCGTTCATTAAACTCGCCTTATTACGTTTATATTCACTTTCACGTTTTGCACGAAAAATATTTATCATGGCGATTAAGAGATACAGTTAAATGATAAAGTTTATTAAGTTTACAAATTCATTTAAAATTTTGTCAGTTTAAAAACAATAAGAGTTAATTTACTTGTAATTTGTAGGTGGGTTAAAGGTAATGTGATATAAAAATTAAAAATAGAATATCCGTTTCAGTCCATAACAGCTGATTTTATAAGAAAATTTACATATCGGCTTTCTCTAAAATATTTGTATTTTTACATATACATATTTTACATATGAAAGTAAAAAACAAAAATTATCTTATCAACACTTTAAAAAATCGCAACATGCTATATTATTGAGATAAATAATAACCTTGCTAAGAAGAATCCTTTGTAAATCCTCTACAAATCGTATAACAACGTCACTTATGCTTTCAAAACACAAATATAATTTCGTTATACTGTTTCCCGAACATAAAATTGTCGTTTTGTAAACAATTCACACGCGTTAAAACTATAAATAATATATAAATAAATATTATAATGTTTGGCGGGAAACAGGCGGACCGCGCGGAGTGGACGTCGAGACTGAGTTTCAGTGGGCGGATCACCGCCCAGTACCCAACTAAATATATACTCACGTCATACAATAATGAAATATTTCATATGTCCTAATTTTTCACAATTACATACTATTTAATTACTTTATCGTACATTACTTCTGGTCAATAATTCGAGTGAGAATTATAAGTTGTTAATTTCGTTTCTAGGTCTACGATAGTTAGATGAAAACAATAGGTAATGAGATAGGCAAAGGTGAATTATTAAATTACAGTACAGTTTATAAAAAGCATTGTTTAAAAAATCGTGACTAACGTAATAAAGAAAACAATAATTTAATTCACATTATTATGTTTTCTCATATTTGTATCTTTAGGACTAACTTGGTGTTTTACACAAAACAAATATTTGTAACAAGTAATTAATACAGTAGAAACTCTATTAAACGGACTAATAAGTAGTTAGGCATACTGATAAACGAATATCCCGATAAGCCAATGTATGATCAAAATTCTATTGTACATAATATTGTACTGTGCCTGTTAAAACTAAACTATTTAAAATTAATCTCTACTTATAGACATTTTTTACCGGAATATCCGGATAATCGCGAATCCGTATAATTGAGAGTCAGATTTTTATTGTATTCTTACTTATTCTTTAAATTAATAATAATATAATGGAAAATATTGAATATGGTTAGTAAAAAAAAACAAAAAATACAGAAATATTAATTTTAGCTAGTCGATGAGCGAATAAAGCTATTGACCTAAAAATAGAGCACGCGGACGCTGGAAAGAATTGTTTACTATACAAAAATCTTTCACGCCTGTGTAGTTCTGCTTCAGTATCAGAATAGGTATATTTAGACATGCAACTTCGTGTTATATCGATGAATTATAGAAAAATATATTTCTTTAGCTTCACGCTCTGTCCCATATAATATAGCAGTGTAAGCAGCAAAGAACAGCAGGAACAATCCCGCGCACATCAGGGTAGACAGAGGGAACTTAATGGTAAGACATTTTCACTCAATTCTGAAGGCTTTGCCTCGGCACCAGAGCGAAGAAATGAAAATATAAATTTAAATAATATTAAATTTCCTCGAGTGGGAATCGAACCCACCACTAGCCGCGTTTACAGTCACACTTTGTGCCCCTGTGCCACGACAGGACGTGCATAAAAATAAATAGAAAAGAATTAATAACTATGACTTGCTGAATATACGAAATTATATAGAGACTTTTCAATAAACTTTTCACAGGTCATATAGGGTATTGGGATTGATAACGATCAGGCAATCTAGCAAAGAACTAACACAGAAGAAAAATCATTCGATACATTTTGTCCAAACAAGTATAATCCGTACAAGATAGTTCAAGAACCTTTTAGTTAAAATTTCTTTTTCTAATATTTTGCTTACATTAAAACGTACCCCAAATTGTTATTATCAGCATTTTACAAAAAGTGTTTCACATAAAAGTATGATTTTTATCACATTAGGATAATTGATTTGATCAGATATGAAGAGCTCGACCAGTGAATTTCAGTATTAATTAATTGTGGAGAACTGAGGGGATCTTACACTTGGATCGCAAGTCCTGAGCTCTCAAATTTGATATTGTAATCAAGGAAATCAAATGATTTTCGTAACATTATTTCAATACATAGAATTATAAAATATGCAATGCATTAAAAATAATCGATTTTTATGAAGCCATGCTCTACTATGTTTAATTTATTCTGAAAAAATCCAAGCAAGTCAGACATTGGTATACTCTTTCCAAATATTTTTCTTGCACCGAAGTGAAATCTATGTATGACGGAATACGTTCCAATCTTAAATTTAAATTGATATCCTTTTACAAGCTGTCACTTCCGTTCTAAGAAAGTTCTTATATGTTTTGTTTATATAATACAGTGTCATAATGCCTTGTATTTTCTTTCAACGACAAATTGCTAAATGGTTCTCTAAATTCTCTTTAGAAGTAATATTTTAAAAAATTGTAGAATAAATAAAATCTAAATCAGCTTCACGCTGTATCCCGCATATAGCAGGAAAGGCAGAGGGAATCTAGTGTTAAGACACTAGGTACTCATTAGGAGCAAATATTTTTATTTTCACTAGTTCATTAAAATCAATAACGTTCTTATTAGAAGTTATTCTTGTCAGTTAAGTACTACATGTAACTTTAGTATATTACATTCGTAGGCGCTTGTAGTTAATTAGAGTTAAAACCATGCTAAGTCTGGCAATGGATAACGTCATTTCTAATATTATTGCCAAGAAAATATAAACAAAAAAGAGCTTTATAATTTATCGAAAGCTAGGTACTATTTTTGCATTTTAATTAAATAATAACTGATTTTTTTGTGCCTGAATTTTATCAATGGTAAATAGTGTTGAATTCCGACACTCAACACGCAATGCCTCCAGAATTCGGCGGAACGTGGGGAATGGAGTCTTAACACTAGGTTCCCTCCGACTACCCTGCTGTGTGCGTAAATTACTTTTTAGTAAGTAAATATATTTACATATTATTGCTATAGAAAATACGTCTCATCGAAATAAGGAAATCCATGTTTCGATTTTTTACCACAAGTGGAAAATTAAAATATATAATATGTATATTAATAACATTATTTATAAAAATATTGATCACGTTTACTAAATTCACTAATATAAATACAACAATGTGATAATATTAGATGTTAAACATCAAGGATTCTATACGTATTTATACTTGAGCAGATAAGGAATTGAAATCTCTCTTATCAATACTAAATTCTCCCCTATCTTATAATACCAAAGAAACAAACCCGGAGTATCTTTTCTACTTTGAAGAATGAATCATCCAAAATTCCTATTTAGTATTTAGTACCTATTTTATCAGTGAATCAATTCTACCACCATAACATATGTAAAAACGTTCCGTTTCAACTTAGTATTTTATATACCGAGTAGAATAAATTTATGATATTTATTGTAATAATATTGAAATAAGATTATTAAAATATTTTATTAGGATTATTTATTTTTGTATTTTATTCTATTTTCATTATAATATTTTTCACATTATATTTAAACGTAATTTATCATTTCCATATTAAAGTGTCTGCGTACAATGAAGTTTATGTATTTTTGTTCTGTAAATTGCCAAATATTTGACAGATGATAAAATATCTGATGTGATGTCTTCAGTTTTGTCCGTCCGTGATTAGCCACTCCTATCTCGGTAATACTTAATTAGTTTTAATTTATGAAAACCTGATTCAAGAAATGTAGTGCTGTGATCTCAAAAACTATTTTTTCGAAGTTTTATGGCTTAAGTACGCGAACAAAAGTAAATAAGTCACAATGACGGGACGCTCAGGCCGTGGTGTGTTTGGGAAGTTGTTCTCAAAAAAGCAATATCATAAAGATGAAAGAGCAACGGAGATTGGTATGCCTACAAATGTTAAGCAACATATACACGTTAGTAAAAACTCTGAAACAGGTATGCTAGAGGGATTACCTTCGTCATGGCTGCGACAACTGAATGCGCAAATATCACCATCCGAACAGCAGGAAAATCCAAATGCTGCTATACAAGCTGTTGCGTTCCACAATTTTCATGTTTTGAAAAAAGAGCAGGCAGAAAACGAACCATGCAAACCTATAGTAACAGAGGAAGCCATTTCAAAAGAGGAATTGGAGATGAAGAAGTTCTTGGCAAAGAAAAATGCTCACCAAAGTCAAGATTCAGATATCTCACTAGGTCAGAGTAGTGAAGAAGATGTTGTTCCTACAGATACATTTACTCAGAGACAAACTATGCCTGTATCACCTATTAAAAATAGTCTTAAAAAGAAAGATGCCATGTTGGACTTGACAGCAATAGTCGAAGATTTGACAGGTCTAGGAACTGAACCAGAGGAGAGCCCTATTTTGAGGAAGAAAGAACTTATGAATGCAACTTTAAGTGATGAAGAAATTTATGAAGAATTGAAAAGAATATGTAATAAAGATGATCCGTATGTTCGTTTTGAAAGGATCAAACAGCTTGGTGCTGGAGCTTCAGGTAAGATTTCTTTTTAATGAAAAAGTACACTACTTGTTCATTTTAAAAAAGTAACATACTGCAATATCTATTATTTTAATTATTTAGTAATAATTAAGGCCATCATGGTACAGTGAGATGGTGTCTGTCTTCCTCACTTGGATGTATGAATTAATTTCATTCTCTTACTATTTATTCTGACAAGAACAATATTGAGTTCATCCACTCAACTTGCATTGCTGGAATTTGGGCATGTAGAGGAGACTGTTGTGTTTTGGCATTTACTAAGTCCCATTTCATTCATAGATATATAATTATGAATGAAAATGGCATCTTAAGATCGATCTCAGACTTGAGTGCCTTATAAATATGGGCCTAAGTTCTATTTGCCTTTTTTTATGCACAATAATAAAAAATAAAACTACCATCACATTGATAAAAATTAAAATAAATAATTGCAATGGTGAATGCTGAAAATTTTTACTATTTATGTAAAAAATCTTATGCACAAAGTCTTTTGGAGGCTGTGTGAAAACAACAGACAATGAAACATTATCATGATCTTTAGCCTTGAATATATGTGATTAAAAATTATTTGAATCTTAGTGTGACTTTAAAATAAAAACTTGTATGGCATACAACTGTATGTAAATAACATGTGATGTATTATTTAATGGATTATGGTTTATTATTGGTGAATAATATTTAGATATGAACTTGAAAACAATATTTTTTAAAATGTGACACATTTGACTGTAAATGGATGCAGGTTTGATTCCTTTGCAGGACATTTTTCCACGCTCTACTGCAGATAAAATGTGCCATTGTATTCTACAACTTCACAAATTAGAATGAAAGTGAGGAATAAAGTGTCTTGGCACTATTTGCCTAACCTGCAATGCATTCATGAGTATTGAGCAGGAAATCTTTTTTTGCCTATATTATTGTCCAGTATAGTATTATCTGTTTGCCCTTTGGCAAAACCTTTGCCTTCGAATAATCATAGGATGCCAATATATTGTTCTGTTGTCATTTATCTTTTTCTCTGATTATGAATTTTATTCATTCTTATTTTTTAGTATAGATTCCTGAATAATTTTAACATTTTTTGTTTTTTTTTATTCTTTTAGGTATCTTCTTCCTCAGAATGCTCATTTTGGTTGTTTTGACATTTCTAAAGTATAAATCAGAGAATGTAAATATAACAATATAAACCAAACCAGCTTCACGCTGTATCCCACACACACCAGGATAGGCAGAGAGAACCTAGTGTTAAGACACTCCATTCCGCACTTTCCGCCGAATTTTGGAGACATTGCGTGTTGAGTGGCGGAAGTCAACGCCGCCCTTTATCTCGAAGAAATTTATATTTAATTTAGATAAATATTTCATTTCCTCAAGTGGAGATCGAACCTACTATCGTCGCGTTACAGTTACACCCTTGTGCGCCACTACGGCCTCAAATAACACTAATATAATATTACATAATTTCCATATAAGAGTTTCCATAAAGAATATTAACGATGTACAGCATTTCATTATAATGGTTTATGTAACATAACATACAGATAAGAAGACCTTGTGTCCTAAAGGCAGTCAGGCCTTATAAGGTATCAAGTTTAACACGCCACCATCGTGGCGTAATTGAAATGTCGCACCGCGCTCAGTGTTGGTTTGATTCCCTTTCGAAGTAACTGTTATATAAAAATATTTTATTTTTCCCAAAGTAATTACTATACAAAATGCGGTTATAAATATAATCCAAAGCTTCTTTTACTTAGTGACGAATGACTTGCTTCTGTTTAACACGATTTTTTCCCATTTTCAGGTGTCGTGTTCATCGCTATAGACAGCACAGACAACTCTAGAGTTGCTATTAAAGACATTGACCTAACGAAACAAACCAAAAAGGATCTCATACTGAACGAAATAAATGTTTTGAAAGGTTTTAATCACAAAAACCTTGTCAATTTCCTCGACGCGTTCCTTTGCTATGATCACCTCTGGGTTGCAATGGAATTGCTCGATGGAGGTTCCCTAACTGACGTAGTTACAGAAGTAGTGATGAAGGAAGGTCAAATTGCTGCAGTTTGCCGTGAAACTCTACAAGCAATCGCTTTTTTGCACTCCAAAGGCACTATACACAGAGATATCAAGTCTGACAATGTACTTCTCGGTATGGATGGAACAGTAAAAGTAACTGACTTCGGCTTTTGCGCGAATATCGTAGGGGATGAGAAACGGCAAACAATGGTAGGTACTCCATATTGGATGGCGCCTGAAGTCGTAACAAGAAAACAATACGGCAAGAAAGTTGACGTGTGGTCCCTAGGAATTATGGCGATCGAAATGATCGAAGGTGAACCACCTTATATGAAGGAAACTCCTTTAAAGGCGTTATATTTAATCGCGGCTGTAGGTCGACCTAAAGTGCCTAGATGGGAGAAATTGTCTCCAGAATTTCAAGATTTCCTCGACAAATGTTTACAAGTCGATGCTGATCTTAGAGCCACGGCTGAAGAACTATTGGAACACCCCTTCTTGAACTGCGCAATGGAATTGAGAACTTTAACGCCACTCATAAAAGCGGCGCATAAAATTCTACACAAGAACTTTGATTGAACCCGTAATGCTAACTTTTTTTTTACTTATATGACTTGAAACGAAAATCTAAAATTGTGCCAATAAAAGAGGTCAACGAAAAAAACATTAAATGCTTTTTACGCTAGCTTAAATACTTTTCGTAAAAATGTTTCGATTAAAGTGGCAAATAAATGGGTTGGTTTAGTTAGGTTTATTGCTCCTCCGCAATATAACAGGATAAGAATAAAACAAATTTACCTATACCGATATTATACAATATTTATAATCGGACAAAAATTTTGCTTTACGTAGACAGACATTGACTTTGATCGATCTACTAGTTACGTTCACCTTGCCGTTAAGCAGGAAGGAAGATGGCGGACGTCTCTAGTCGATCCCGATTCTTGCATTGTGTATCAATTTGTCAGTTATTAATAAAATAAAAGCAATAGCTTAGGTTTATTTTTGACAATTCCAATTTAATCACTAATACAAGGCGTATTTAGGATTAAATTTCTGGGTATTTTGGCAATACGCATACCATATTCGTCCTTATCAACGTTTGTTTGTAGATATTATATTATCTACTTCTGATATAGATATATCATCGCATACATCACGCGTACTTCTCTAACGTATAGGCATGTATGTACGTACAATTCAATGCCATATTGTGTAAGGTTATTAAGCTTTGTCGTATAAGCTTTAAATTTTTCATATTAGATTAATAATTTTAACAAAAATATAAGGGTTGGTAATCTGTCCAAATATTTCCAATAAATTACATGAGCTACATTTGTTACACTGTCGTATCTTAATAAATATTTAGCGTTGAGATCTAGAGAGAGATATGGCTTTCTTAATGATATTTGTATAAATTCTTTTTTTTGTTGGTTATAAAAAGAATTGGCTGAAACTGTGAACTGGCTGACTATTTGAATTAATCTTATTCACAAGATAATTGCATTACATCCAAAGCGTAGGTTGAGTCTGTGTTGAATATCGCAGAGCACGGAAAAGTAGACCTAGTTATCAAGTAATAAGATAAAAAATCTAATTCGCCACAAAAATAGCAGCACATCAATTCATTTACAGTGATAAGAATTTATACAGATACGACGGCATTGTATCGCTTTGAATGTATTCTAGAAAGTGCAGTTTTGTTTTTTTTTACGACTTTACCAAAAAACTGTACATAGACATTAATTTAAGGTAGTTTATAAAACTTACGTGGCATTTTTAATTTATAAGAAACAAAAATATTTTTATAGTTAACAAAAATACTTCCAAAATTAAATAATATTCTAGAAATGTTTTTGACAGAACAAAATATTTTTGATTTTCCACTCGTTCTCTATCCTTCTACATTCCTATTTTCGACGACTTTTAAAATGACCAAATATTTATTTCCATATTTTTTTACTCTATTGCTTTTAGACTATAAGATATGATTAAGACTGTAATGACATTATGCTCATATTCTTTGCTACGACTATACAATATTCGATAGAAACTTTTTATAATCTTTATTCAGCTTTGTACAAATGTTGCAGATTAGAAAATGTGTGTATTTTAGGCCCTAAATCTTAATACCTTTGTATATTTTAAATCCCGTGCAATATGTGATTTAAAAAATCGTTACAAATTTAAACTGTGCTTTTATATCAAAGAAATCGCGGCCATCATGTTTAGTGTATAATAATTAATATAATTTGCTTTTATTTTAATGTATTGTGTATTGTAAAGGATATACTTTTAATATTAGTATTATTTTGTATTATTTTATTTTAAGCGGAAGCCATAATTGGAAAACAAGGCCAAGTTTGTATTACCTATGTGGTAACAATTTGACGGAATTGAATTGGAGGTGGAAATATGAATCACAAACTAATGATGTATTCTTATTTGATTTCAAAATTGTTATTAATTTCAATATAAAGTAATGAGTAATTCTAGTGACTAGTGTATAATACCAATAGCATTGCATATAGCGATAATAACCACACTGCAACAGCCTATGTGTGTTAAATTGTACACAGTAAAATACTAAAACTTTTATACTACACTTCTAATAAAATTAATCTTAAGCAGGATCAGATTTACCAAATAACAATAAATATTTTTAATAATTCCGATAAGAAAATCGCAAAGTGAAATGGTTTTACATTTTGTTTTTGAAGATAAATATTTTTCCATTTTTAATTTCGTAATAATCACAGGGTCATCATGATTGTTTTAAATTTATTATAATGAGCTTTCCAATTTGGAATAATTTGTTAAAATTTTTTAGATAGTAGTTTTGTATGTTTTTGATTAATTACATTAAAAAATTATGCATTGTGTAAAATTACTTGTAGAATTAATAATTTACAGACAATAAAAAGAGTCTGATTTCGTGTAATTGCATTAGTGTCAGTCATAAAAACCAACCTCTACAGGAGATATTTAAGTGTCCTCCGCCAAGAGTGCCTGCTTGAATTAGTTATAATTCTATTAGGGGCCATCCGTAAATTACGTCACGCTATTATCATGATTTTTGACCCCTCTGACCTTGACGCAGCTGGCCAATTTTATGGGACTACCCTACCTAGTCTGACGTCTGATTTAAGAACTCTACACTAGTGAGTTTTTAAATAACAACATAAATTTAAAAAAACTCCCGATATTAATAATGTTTTGAGAACTGATGTTCATCATACGCCTGAAAATATTTTCTTGAATCAGATTGACAACTCAAGTAAGTCGCTTTTCAAAATCGGTTCATCCGTTTGGGAACTACGATGCCACAACAAACAGACACGTTAAATCGGGTATTATACACCCATTCCAAATAATAGAAAATTATTTTTGTCTAATGTCCTGTTCTTAGTTTAGGGCGTTACGAGGGTGCATTTTCAAATCTCGTGTGTTGATACTTGGATATTATATTATTAAATGTGATGTCACGAAAGATTCCTCCTTTGACGTGGAAAGTCATTTGTGGATGGCCCCATTATCGCTAGTTTTAAAGCGTATTTGCCGCACAACGAAAATTGTGTTAATGTATTGAAGCTAGATTGCATAGTCGTAAGTTTATATACACCAATGACACTTTTTGAACATTTTATTACTAGAGATTTGCCTATTAAATTATTTTTGTAAATGATTTTTTGAGTTTTAATTACATATTTTTATTACTACATACTATTTTTTATATATTTAAAGATTTAATTTAATTTACAGATTTAGAATTAAGTTCTATTGACACAGGGCAGTGGCGCAATAAAACAGCGTCGGACTGTAAACGCGATAGTTGTAGGTTCGATCCCTACTCGGGGAAATGAATTATTTTCGTGCAAAGGCGTTTGAGTGGCGGGAGCAGATCAGTCCTTCCACTACTTATCCTGCTGTAGGCAAAAGACGTCTTGAAGTTATTATTAAAAAAATAATTATAAATAGATATTCAATTATTTATTTACAATTGGCTATAGACATTAATTATAATTAATTCCATATATCATTCAAATATCTTTTTTCTTTTTGCATATTTGATATAATAAGTTCTGCTTGTTCTTTCGTCATTTCACCATACAGTTCCATACATTGCACAATAATTTCTTTCACTTGTGATGCCATTACTTTAGCATCTCCACAGACATAAATATAAACTCCTTGCATAATTAAATTTGTAATTTCTTTGCCATTTTCAATAATGGCATCCTACAGTAAAATAAAAAAAACATTAGATATTTGTTAAAGTTTATATGTGTTCTAAGTATTTATTAGGTAATAAATAATAGGTATTAGTTAGATATCGAAAACTTAAATTGTTCAACATTGCTTACTTTTTTTTATTTATCAATGAAATATTTTTGTCACTAAACGCTGTATCCTGCAAATAGTTGGATAGAACTTAGTGCTAAAACACATAAAAATTACGCCTTATAGGATTATTATAGGAATTGAACCCACAACCATCACATTTACAGTCAGACACTGTGTGACTACACAAAGTTTTTAAAAGCAATATAAACTTTGCTAAGTTTATTAAACAATAAAGTAATAGTCACCTGTACATAATGAACATTAGTATTGTCAAGTCTAGAATAAGCCACTTTTAGATGTGTAATAACCTTTTCTGATTCAAAATGTCTTAACTCCTTCTCATAGATAAAATCTAACTTAGGATCTCGACAACCATAAAATAACCATACTTGTCCAAATTCCAAACCTGAGTTATTTTTCTTTAAGTATTCCCTTTCTTCTAAAAATCCTATAAAAGGTGAAACTCCAGTCCCAGGACCAATAAGTATTAGAGGACTTTTACAATTATCAGGCATATAAAATTCATTGATGTTTTTCCTTAAATACATAGGAATTTTATTAAATCCTTTGTCTATACTTAAATTATTCATCATTTCATCTATATTCCTTTCTAATATTAAGCTTTCTAGCCATCCAGTAGTTAAACCTTTTCTATTATGCCCAATTTCTTTGACAGAAAAACATATTTTTAATATATCATCATTAGTTTGTCTATTAACAATAGAATATGGTCTCGGCAAAAGTCTAGGTAAATGTTCCAACAAAACTTCAATAGGAGGTTTACATGATATTAATATACTAAGTAAATCCAATATACAAATGTTTTTATTTAAAATATGTGATGTGTAGACATTAGAGCCCTCCTTACTGCATAAATATTCTAAAATCTTTTTTTCATTTTCATCTTTTGTATATTTGGAAAGTGCTAGAAGAAATAGCTAAAAAAAATTAAATATTTAAAATATGCACAAATATTTATATAATTAAAATCTTTTAAAGGAACCTACTTTTAACTAATGATATTAATATAAAAGTATAATAATATAAATTTAAATACCTTTTTAACAATACACCTGAGATCAACACAATTACTTAGCACATATCTTAATGTTGATTGAACAGGAACATGTGAAGGAATCTTGGCTCCTTTGAACCCATTTAAAATGAGTGTGTAATTTAAATCTACAGTGTCTTTTAAATCCAAGCGATCAATTAGAAAATTCACTTCTGTTTTTGTATTGAGAGGTACAATGCCAACTATGTCACCAGGTTTAAAACAGAAATCACTACCCTGGAAATAAAAGAAAATCTAATATTTTTACCTTAAACAATATTAAGAGGCCATTGTGGTGCAGATAAACAGTGTCAAACTGTCAAGGTGGTAGTTGTGGGCTCAATCCCTATTAGGAGTATAAATTATTGTCACTCCTGTGCTCTGGTAATAAAGTGTTATAAAACCTGAACCGGTAAATACTATCAGTCATTAAGTAAATAGGCATAAAAACAAAAGTTAATTTAACAAAAATATGAAAACAACATTAGCAAAATATTTCTCTAACAGGAAAGTTTTACATATCTTACTTTAATATCAAAAGTTATTTCATACACTGGTTTACATTTATCATCTGTTGCAGTTAATCTTCTCCATTTGTGTAACAGGGCAAAGAAAACCTCACTAGCAGCAAATGGTAATGGTGGTTTTTTTTCATTATAAGAAGCACTCTCGCACTTTACATCCTATAAAGTAAAATAGAAATATAAAAAGTCTTTATTAAAGTAAAATTATTTAAAATTTAAATATTTACAATAGTATATAGCTTGCTTGAAAAATAAAAACGCTATTAAACTTACTTCAATATGTTAAAGGAATATTAATACTCACGTGGACATTAGAATATTCTATTTTAAATGCATTTTCTTTACTTGATGGTAAATTAAATTTATCAGTTTTATTAAGAGATTCAATTATATCTTCAAAATGTTGAGCAAGCACCATCGTTTAATTGAAGGTAAAAGATAAAGTAAACTTGTCACGATATAAATCATTTAAATATACGAATTATTTCACAATTTATTACATATTGGCAACAGGATTCGAATTTCGAATGAAGTCACACAGACACATGGCACAAGTGATGTGACATTTATTGTGATTGATTGATTTCTCGATATATGGCGTTTCGAGCGTGCCAGTTGAGCACAATTCACATTTATTGTGACAGTAACGTTAAGCATCAATATGACATTTGATAAAAAAAGAAACTGAACTGTTTAGAACTTAATTTTTTTATTTTTTTTTATTATTATTATAAACATTGGGACTGACATTTTTATATTTTATTTACTTAAAAATTTTAAATAAAACAGATTTAAAAAAAAAAATATATTATTATTATTTTAGCTTCATGCATAGTAATGCATAGTGTTAAGACACTCTGTTTGCCTACTTTTGAGACTTGGCTCGGGTCATTCTACCACTCTGCAGATAGCGAAGGTGGTTCATTTAGCCTCAACAGCCACAAACCGTGAAGAAAATGGAGTAGTTGTCTTGTTGGACGTGAACAAAGCGTACGACGGCGTCTGGCACATGGGACTATCGTGTAAGGAGACCCGTCATAACAATAAGTTTAAGTAGGTCAAGTCACACGAATCATATATACATATGGTAGCGCATTTTATTACTAGAAATAAAAGTCAATTAGTCGTAAATAAAGTATATTTTTAAAATGCCGCTACTTCTCTTCCACTGTAATTAAAAAAAACATGTAAATAAATATGAAAATAAAATAAAATCTTAACCAGACAAAAAAACTTACACTCGATTGGGACTCCCAGATCTCCAGTAAATCCTTGCATACATTCCGGACATATTGTCGTTTCACAAGGATTTGGAGTAGTCGTTGGGAAGGCAGGAGTAAGCTCAACTGGCGGTGGCTAAAATTTCATTTAATATAGGAACCTAATACTATAATTAATATAATTTATTCTATAACAATTTCCATCATATTGTGAATTGCGGTATATACCTCTAATCTGTATAAATACGATAGTTTGCATGGATCCCAAGTTGTGCACAATGTAGCATTATGTAATAAATCTTTTCTGGGTTCGTCACCAAAGTAATCAAATGATATAACGATATTGTAATCAATTGCACACTTTTCTAAAAACTCATCGACTGAAATCTAAAAATATTAATTTAAATTACGATTGCTCGTTAAGCTGCTAGCTCAATGTTCTTGGAAAAAGTCTCTTTATTATGAAATTATTAAAGCATGTACTTGTTACCTTAGTTTTATTACCACAATCTAAGGTACCATTCTGAAAATAATTATTTTCTCTTTCACCATTACCAAGACAAAACATCCAACCTTCATGGAATGAATACTCTATGGGCGCAACTTCAGCTTCAATGCATGGGTCTATTGGGACAGGAATCGAGGATTTTCCGAAAGTACATTTTCTTTCATGCATATTGGCCTGCACTCTGTACGCATCAAGATCAGGTTCAGAGCCCTCTGGACATGTATAATAATTACCTAAGGAAACAGAATTTAAATTATTGTAACATATATTTATTTATTGTACGCATACATTTTTAAAATTGAATTTACCATTTTGTATAATATATATCGTTTTATGTTGCGCGCTGATAACAGTTCTAACCGTCAATCCATTGCCACCACTTTTGATATTCTCCATAAGGACTTCTTGTGCAGCACGTTGTTCCCTCGACCACTTCGCTGCTTCTTCGGCTAATATTTGACGACTAACTTTACCTTCAGATTGAGTTGACTATAATAAAAGAAACACTTCTTTTTTCTAATAACTTAATATTTTGGTTTACAATATAATCAACCTTAAATCTGCTGATTACCTGAGGAGGGCTTTCCATAATTACATGTGGTCTACCGAGTGTATGTTGCCAAATTAATTGTGCAGCAACTTTATGTTTTGTACTATGATGTAAAGGCTGTATTTGTAATATTCCATACCAAGCTAACTCTCGATAAACGCTGTCGGGTAGATATCCCGTCTGAAAAGTTTTTTATAATTTTAATTATAAAAAAATAAAATTAATATTTTAAATAGATTTACAGGTACAGTACCTGTAGCTGTGGTACTTACCGGCATAAAATCCATATGCCACTGTAAAAATTAAAATAATAATAAATATTTGAAAAAAATATATCCTCCATTACTATAGTTAAGGTATAAAATTAATAAATTTACCTCTTCTTCGCTTGGTTCTGTTGTACCGAAGTCTACAATTTATAAAAAAAAAATATTTGAAACATCAAATCAATATTGATATAAATGTTGTATAAATTTATAATGGACTTATACAGTTATACATACCGTCATCTTCATCAGAATCTATTGAAACAATCTAAAATAAAAATATTTTTTACGTTATTCTATTTTTGTAATTTAATTGTCTTAATAATTTCTAAAACATACTAAACTAAAACAAACCTGCATTATTAGTATTAACAAGCATGTATATTTTTGAATAGTTTTTACAGCTGTCGACATAGTTACAGCAATGCGAAATTCATAAATAACTTTAAAGGAGAAAGAAAATATTTAATTTCTTACATGTCATTTTTATGTCTCAATTAAGAAATATTTTCATATTTATTACATCTATTAAACAATTTATAACCAATCAGATTTAACAATCTTTAGTTGGCACTATATGACTGGCTCAACTTCAAACATTTCTTTCTGCGATACAAGAGTGTTAATTTACTACTAAAATTTAAAAAAAAATTACTTGTAAGCTTTTGGTAGACAGTTTTTTTAAATCTGGCTGGATGATTACGATAGACGTCTATTGTCAGCAATTGCAAACCATGGTCGAAAAGCTAGCTGCTAAACAACTGTGGCTAGTCGCTCTACGCTACAGACGGCTACCGAATAAGGAGAGTTTCAATTGGAATGTGTTCAATTGGACAGATTAGCATTTTTTTCGAAATTTGGATAACTTCTTACAAAGACTCAACTCCGATGGGACAGTCCAAATCGCCTTTTATTGATTCCCGTCCGAATGGTTTTAGTAAAGGGGTCTATGAACTACCTATGAGATGGCAAAAATGCATAGGTAACAATGGTTCATACTTTGATATTAATAAATATTTATCATTTTATTATATTAAAAAATATTCGACTTATTATTCCTCCCATACCAAACGCCAGTTTCATATGTACTTAATATATTCTCTACTATTCGTATATACACAAAATATCAAGCGTCAGTGCAGCGGTAATAGTCAATACCTTGATGTATGTACTTTATGATCTGTATTAATATGCTAAAAAGGGTCGACTCTAATTTATTATAAATTTTAAGAAAAATGTTAATGTCAATCAGTATTTATCAGATTTTATCTGTGTTTACGAATTACAAATTTTACAAAGGAGTGCCGAAATTTCGTGTTTTTACGAATAAAATGAATTAATAATTTATTATACGGACTAATTTCATTATTACAATGAATACTCTTGACAAACAATTAGCAGATCTGCGTATCTACGCAAATGAATTAGATGCTAAATTGCAAGATGATATAAATGCAGCAAAGTTAAAACCATCGATTCCTCCTAAAAAAAACAAAGCACCATTACCTCAAATACCACAAAGTTTTACAGTAAAGTCTGCGTGTGAGCCTTCTTACTCTTCTCGATTAGAATATGGAAGTCGAACTAGTTCTACCTACTCTAATTTAGTGCCGGTGAAGAGTTGTATTGTAAGAAATTCCGCTAGAGTTAGAAGCGGTGATGTACTATTATATAGTAACGTGTTGCCTCCGGGAGGTACTAATCATGTTTACTCAAACATCCCTATGCAACGTAACATTGAAGGGTTTTATGACAGAGATGCTCGGTCAGAAGTATCAAGAATAAGTGATGTAGGTGGTCAGTCAACTTACAGTGAATTGCGTCGCCCGGGGTCAGCTTATCCACCTTCTTCAGCTTCAGTAAATGCCCAAGACTTTTCTACCTATGGTGGTTCACAGACTTCTTCAACTTATGAATCTTTATATGAACCTATTAATCCGAGACCATGCAGCCAGTTGTCTGGCACATCTCTTTATGGTGGTTATGTAGGAACAACAGTGGCAGAGCCTATACCGGAACCCGATGAAGCATTATACTGTGGAAATTGTTACCGATGTGGTGAAAAAATTATGGGAGAAACAACTGGTTGTACTGCGATGGAAAGAATATATCATATTAAATGCTTTTGCTGTCATCAATGTGGAATTAATCTACAGGTATGTGTAGTGCTGTATAAATATTCTAATGTTATAGTTTATGTCTTATATATTAATCTATTTAATAGTGATCTTGTAACAAATTAAAACTAAATATTTTTAATTATTTAATTTAATAATAAAACAAATATTTTTATATGTTTTAGCATATTAAATTATTAAACTTCAATTAATTAAAAAAGCTAACTGTCCACTTAAAAAAGTCAAGCTTCATGCTGTATCCCGCACACAGCAGGGTAGGTAGAAGGACCTTAGTGCTAACAATCCATCTCCCACTTCCTGCAGCATTTTTTGAGGCATTACATGTTGAGTAACAGAACTCAAAGCCGGGCTGTTTGAGAACAATCAAATTAGTAATTGTTTACCTATCTGTTAATAAATTAATAAAGCCAAACAAATAAAAATTATTGATTCCTATTGAGAATTGAGGCCTATGTAGTGTAGGGGAGAAGTGTGCAGTTGTAAATCCGATGATTATGGGTATAATACCCACTCAGAGAAACAATATATTAAGTGTTTTCATTTCCTTCCTCTTGTAACGGTGGCAAACCTCGGTGTTGAGTTGTGCCACTCAACACACAATGCCTCCAAAATTTTTTGGAAAGTGGGGAACATAAATGTCTTAATAGAAACGGAGTGTATAGGTTCCCTCTGCCATCATATGATAAAAAAATCTTATTTTAGGGCAGGCCTTTCTACGCTGTACAGGGCAAAGCCCTATGCGAAAGAGATTATTTGGAAACATTAGAGAAATGCTGTGTTTGCGGAGATCCCATACTGGATCGCATCTTGAGAGCAACAGGCAAACCGTACCACCCACGATGTTTCACTTGCGTTGTATGTCAAAAGAGTTTAGACGGTATACCATTTACAGTGGATGCGGTTAATAGAATACATTGTATTGAGGACTTTCACAAAAGGTATGATTATGTCTTTTATAATAATTTGAATTTTTAGTATTATTTTTATGTTTGAGTAATTTATTTTACATGAATAATGTAAATGTGAAAGGGCCATTCACAAAGAGAGTTTCAGTTCAATATTAAAGTTACAAGTTATACTGACAAGAGAATTGAGACTTAGTTTTGGGATCTAACTTAATTCAATTGTGATATAACTTAATAATTAATGTTACTTCCTCTAAAAAAATTTATTTGACACTTTTGCTTTTCTACCAAGGAAACTCTTGAGCTTTATAATATTAATATAGATATAGCTCATATAAACAATTTACAAATTGCAGATATGCCCCCCGATGTGCGCGCTGTCGTGAACCAATAATACCTGAGGGTGGTAATGAAGAGACGGTCAGAATAGTTGCTTTAGATAAAAGTTTTCATATTTCATGCTATTCTTGTGAGGACTGCGGCGCGTCGCTTTGCTCAAGGTTGGTATTTTTAGCTTCACAGCAGGGTAGCAGGGTAGGCAGAGGGAACCTGGGAACCTAATGTTAGACACTCTGTTCTCATTACGGCACTTTGTTTTCCACTTTTCGCCAAATTCTCGTTGTATTGGGTGTTGAGTGGCGGAACTCAATGCCTAACGATACAACGACCGCTCAAGTAACGACCTGAGCGAGGAAATAAAAATATAAAATATTTCAATCCCACGAGTGGGAATCGAAACCACAACCGTCGATATTATTTCATAGCAATTAGTATATTAGATCTCAGTTTTTCTCCATTTAAAACATGTATATGTTGTGCCCCTGCGCCACAACTGGCCTCTAACTTTTATAAGAGCATCCAATATATTTATTGGATCCAATATGGCGCTGCTAAATATGGGGCAAAAATGTGCTATAATAGTTTCGTTAGTTCTTTTGAGGTACGAATTACGAAACCCCGAATTTGTTTTAATATTTTTCAGGGAGGAAGGACGTGGCTGTTATCCCCTCGATGGACATTTATACTGTAGAGAGTGCAACGCCACCCGTATACAGGATTTATCAAGGAATATCAATTAGGAGGATCTGTCTTTTTCATTTTGTGATTACACAACAAATAATTGTCTGGAATAAAAATACACTAATGGAAAAAAAATATATTTTTCATGATAATTATGATAATATAATATGAAAGTCAGTTATTCATTTCTTAATTTAAACAAAATATGGTTATGTTACTATATATGTATAAATAAAAAATATATATTGGGGTTATTCTTTTTGAATAGCATTTTTGTAATTTATTTAATCTGATACATAAATTTTTCTTTTAGGATTTTTTTATTTTTTTGTAAAAATATACTGCCACTAGGGTAAGTTTATAGTATCCCAAAACTGCCCAAGAAAATCAAAAACAGAAAGGGGAATTCCCCTTTCTGTTTTTATGTAAACTGCCATTGATAATGTAAGGTTATGTTTATAATATTTTTTACTTTCCTTTTTTTCATGTTATTTTTGAATATTTAATATATGTATAATGTATGAACGTTTCAAATTTCGATAGCTACAATAATTAATAATTGAGTGGACCTGAAAGAAATATTATTAAAGTCTGCTATAACTTGCATTTGCATCTTTAGTAAAATACATTGAATTGTAGGCAAATGGAAATATTTATTCATAATTAAAATTTAATATGAGTTAATAAATACTTGAAAATAAAGTTAATAAATAGTGTATTCACTGCCATAAATATTTATACATTTTTACCATTTATTTGCAATGATATTCATTTATGTTTAAGCCTGGTTTCCACTGCTACGTTGAACTTGAAACCGCGCATACTTGAATTTCCATCTTTAAATAGTAGGGCGGAAACGATCGAGCGAGCAGAAAGAACTGAAACACGACCTCATTCACTTTTAGGGAGTGGACTGAAGTAATACTAAACTCTTTTTTAATGGAAATGTTTTATTTTATTCCAAAAGAGTCCGTTCCGCCTAAGCATTACTCACCTACTTCTTGGGGAAACCAAGCGATAAGTAAATTTTAATTAGTTATTTTAATATACATTATTTTGTACTTTTTATTAAATACTTTGGATTTTAGATTTTTGGTTACTATTGACATTTTTTTTTATTATTTTAATGGTTCTACCGCAACTATAAAATGTCTATTTATTGTTTACTCACAATTAATGATTATTCGCATATTATTATTATTTCTTTTGTTTTTTAATATTTGTACTATTTGTATGTTATTATTTTATTTAATAGCTATATTTCTATAACTAGATACTTATAATGTACACATTTTAAAGGATTATTATTTACATTCTTGGTGGAAAGTGATGTAACTAAAAAAACTACAATATGAGGAAAATATTTTTTTACATTGACTTCCTTCATGACAAAGTGCGGCGTTGAGTTACGCTATTCAACACGATGTTTTGGATTCAGGTGTAAAACGGAGAAGGGATTGTTTCTTGGCTTCCCTGCTCTTATGTTGAGTTATGTCACTTTCTTTCTAAGGATGTGATATTATTGTCGTAGGAACTTTATGAGATAAGATGTAATATATACAGTAGTAATTAATATAATTAATTAACATTCCTCACTGCATTTACATATAAATAACGTTATATAAGGCTGTGTGTATTAACCATTTTATACATATATTGAGTTCACAGTATTAAACATTCAAAGGATTTTTTAATGTGATTTTTTACAATTTTATTATTAAATAGTTTACCATATTATTTGTAATACTTTCCTTAATATTATTAATAAAAGGTGCCATTTTTTGTATATATTTGGATTTGGTTGTGTGTTTGGTTGTAAGATTCGTTTGTACGTTTTGTACTTAACTATTAATGTTAATGTATAGTGTTTATTTGTATTTTGCTTATAACAAGCTCGAATGTAGTACAATAAGTTAGTTTTTATAAATTGTTTTTGTATTAGTTGTTCTTGATAAAATATGAACTTATTTTTAGTATAGATTCTATACTACAGAATATACTATTAATAAGTTGTTAATCAGTAATCACAATTATATAAAAATAGCATCAGCGAAAAAATATAATTTAATTAAATTTATCGGGGAGTTTTTTATTTTATATAAATGTCAGAGCATTTTTTCGGCATTTTAATTTTTTTTTTATTTTCACAGAATCACATTGAATACTGAATTAGATGACAATAGTCCTTCAAGATTATACAAATCAAAATCGTTTAATGTCGATTTCAGAGAAACTGGTGATTTAAAATTGTATTATTTTTTTGTTATACATATATTATTTTGCTGATGCTTTCTTTTTGATGTAAAGCTAACTACGTGACAAATGAGAAACTGTGTGTTATCGTAATTACATTTGTTTGTATGTATTTGTAAGTTCAGTTTACCGTAACGTAGCGTAGATACATTTTTTTAGGATTTTCCATTCAATATGTTTGAATTAAAATACAATAAACTTTGTCCATTTTTACAAATGAGTGAAAGAAATAATATGATACAATTAGAAATGTTCAAATCAAGTCAATTTTATCATCACAAAACGGCCCAAAATATGGAGTGTGTCGTGATGTACCCACCTAAAGTAGAAGATATTAATATATTTAGAGTACAAATATATGTATATTCATGCGATTATATATTCATATTAATGGACTAGATGGCAAGTAAAGCAAATGTCCCAGGGCCATTACACCTCTAAATCCAGCCCTAACTATTAATACATTGAAGATGGTTAATTCCTGGACTTTAATTTCGTTTTTATGATACACTATGTATAGGTCTATACTTTTACAATCAGTTATTTAATGTTATTTAAAAACTTGAATTTTCTTCAACTTGTACACATTGTTTCTTATGATTTCAAATAAAATATATTTTCACCCGTCTTCATGTATATGTACACTCATATAAATACCGTGGAATTATATCTGTAGATACTTCAGCATTTATAGATAAAGTAGTTGTACTAAGTAGAAATGTAGCTCGTAGTGTAGAAAGTTAGATTTCACTTTTTACGCTTATTTTGTTTAGTGATGAAAATTTGCAATTATGAGATTATGCCATTTTTACTTTTAATATTGTAGATACTAAATACAAATATAGTTACAGTATGAATTGTGTTTTATTTATCTACTCCAATATTATAAAGTGGAAGACGTTATTTAAATACGCTAATATCAGATTGTGAACAATGTGTGTTGCATAGATTAGACAGTCCATTTACAGAGCAAGACCTAGCCTATACCTATAGGTGAATATAACAAGTGACGTTACACCTACACCACTATATGAATATACACACAAATGCAAAACTCAACTTAGACCTTATGGACGGTACAGGAAAGTGGATACTTATTTATCACCAGGACTGTAAAAAAATACCTCATATGATTAATGGATGGGAAGGATTACAGCTAATTGTTATTTTTTAGTTCTTATAAAGAATAATAGTCTTATAAACTAGGCCATGACAAATCTAAAAGCATTCGTCTTTCATTTGTTCATCCGGAGGTGAAACAGCTGACGCTCATTTTGCTAATTATTGAACATGAATAAAGTGCTACAAATACATTTTATTGTTTTTAAAATACTTAGAAAAATAATAACGCTTCCAAACAAAGGATAATCTGCTAATAATTGACACTATCACAGAGAACATATTAAATAGTATTTCAGTAATAAAAAACAACAAATAACTCATAAATGTTTATTTTAATTCTGCATACTAACATATACAAGACATTGTATACAAGCGCTCGACTCGCAGTCGCTTATCCTAAACTTACTTTACAAGAAGACTTTGGCTCCTTCCGCAGAACATTCATTAGCACTTCATCTAACTTGTCACATTTTGCAATATAAATATCGAAATGCTATTTGACGACTTTTAGAGAAATTCAAAGTTTATTTATTATATATGTTAATATAGAAAAATATAGGGAAAAAACCAACATGTACATATTCTATCAATATATAGAAGAAAACATACAAATAGTAATAAATTCATGAAATATACAAATTTTTGAGAATATTAAAGAATAATACAAAAAAAATTACATTTGATATACAATATAAGTTTGGAAAATTTAAAACAAAAATTTAACACAAGACCAATTTAATTCATATAAAACATTATTACGTATACCAAATAAAATATAATTAAGACATTTCACTGGCTAATAACTACTAATAACTAATAATCAAATTTCTCTAACAAGTCATATACTGAAATAATAAAATAAAAAAAATACTCTCGTCATGCACGAAGTCTGATCTTTACACAAAGAGATTTGACTGAAAAAAAAAAATTCCAAATATAAGTTTAAATATTTTTTTTATAAAACTGGCGGGAAATTTTCGATGTGACAAACGTCAAATACAAACTGATAGAACCCAAATATCAAAACTCTTTATGCAACAATCAAACTGTATGAAACAACTTATTTTCTTAAAATAATGAAATCTAAGAAAACGATATAAATTAAATATCTTTGCAAAACTCGCTTAAAAATCACTTACAAATGACAATTTAAAATCCGAGGTGAAAGTGAAGTGTGGTACTCTTATAGAGATTCAAATTATTCATAACCAGTCTATTAGTTACTATTCACTGCCCATTTACTATTTACATTCGCTTGGCGTTCGGGCCAGTTTAAACTAGAAATTACTAAATTATACACAAATTTAATATTACAATATAAAGGAGTTGCGATACAAATAATAATATAACATGCTAATTTTGTAATTTAAAGTAATTAATTATTCTAAAATCATTGAACACGTTTTAAACTTAGGTATTTCATAAGAATAGCATATTTTAGAATAAACCTTTTTTTTTATTTACAAGTAAAATAAAAAGAAAAACTCCTTTACACAGTAATCTAGATACATATCTAATACTCTCAAAAAGACAATGAACCAAAGGCACCCATTAAGTGTACTTGTGTAATTAATTATTTATTAAGATTGAATAGTGACACCCATTATAAATTTGCAAGAACAAATTTTGTATACAACTGAATATCTCTTTCTATTACTTTAAGAACTCTACATACTATAATATTACATTATTGTTAGTTGAATTTATTTAAAAGACAAAGTAATGAAGTATAAGATACAAGTTTCGAAATGACCTATAAAGTTTTACTGTTACAAAAAGTAATTAAACCATATCTAATAAAATTTCTGTTCAATTATGTGGTAGTATACAATGTGACATAACCAAATATAAGAATTTTAGAGTATTTTGTTGCTCTTGTTATAAATTATACAGCAAATAAAATTAATAATTAAATAAAATTAATAAATAAACAATATTTAAATCAATTTGTGATGTATATATTTAAAGTGCATACTGCATATATTCAAAATCCGAAACTTAACTGAGTTTAAGATATTTAACAAAAAAGGTCCTACAAAATTTGAACTGCAAGGAATGTTGGGGGTTCACTACACATATGTACATATTAAATGTTCATTTTAGTATTATACAAGTTATACAAAACATTACTACTATACAACTGTGCTCCGCCAAGTATACATTACAATCATTTAATTTCTGCTTTCCATACAAATAATAAAAAAAATGGCTTATCTTTTTTATTACTTCCCAAATTCAAATTCTCTATGTATCTATATACAATGTTATTTCTATAAATATTAATGATTGTACAACATACATTTGGCTAGAGCATATATCTTAATAATAATAATAAAGCTTCTGGACCTTTATTATACAAGTCCCATAACTTACTATATGAATAACTTATGAAAAATTAAATCATAGCTCAATTAGTAATGTTGTGTTGCCAGTTGTTTTATTTACATAGAGAAGACGCGAATATATAAAAAAAGTTACTTATTTAAGTGTGAAGTTTAATTTATAATAATCGCAACATTCGAAAAAACCGAAACATCAAACACCAATGAAAACAAATTGTTTATATAATTTGAGATCTGAAACATAATAATGAAAGCTCTTATATTTAGCCTAACTTCTAAATAATGCACTAAATTCATTTTCAAATTTGGTTGTACTGACATTTATGTACAGAAAACTTAAGTTTAAAAATTAAATTAAATCAGCTTCACGCTGAAAACCGCACACAGGGTGGGCACAGGGAACCTAATGTTCAGACACTCCTTTCCCCACTTTCTGCTTTATTCTGGAGGCGTTGCGTGTTGAGTAGCATAACTCAACGCCGCGCTTTGCCTCAACACCAGAGCGAAGGAAAATAAATGTCAATAAATATTTCACTTGACTGGGGATCGAAACCTACAACCGTCGAGTTACAATCACACCCTTGTGCCGCTGCGCCACAACGGCCTCAACTTAAAGTTGAAAGTGTAGTTTTATAATAAAAACTGTGATACTATTAATATTATGAAAGAAAAGCCAAACAAAGCAAAACTAGTGTCAAGACATTCCCGTCTCTGCTTTCCATTCAAATTTAAAGAGCCAGAGCGAGGGATGAACATGATCAATTGCCTCTGTGAGATCGAGTACGCAACTCTCGCGTTTACGTTCAACACTGTCCCGCTGTACTACAATGGCTTAATAATATTGAAATATGTATTAAAATCAATTGAATAAAGAAAAATATTTTTTAACGAAATGTTTGAACTCAATGAACATCCAAATTAAATTAATTGTTAAATTCAAATATGTTGCATTTAAAAATTATATTTGGCTCTGTTTTTTATGACAATCAGTTGTCAGAGACAATCTTAATTTTCATAATAATAATTATTATGCTGGTAAATATTTTACAAATTAAATTTAAGCAGTGGTATAAAAGCAAACATATTGTATTAAAAGAAAGTTATATTCTTTAATAACCCCTCAATAAGGTATCAACATACTTTTATCATATAACAAGAAAAAACATTTTCACCAATTACTTTCATCCGGACACTATTATTCAATTTGAGCAGAAACACTAAAATTTCATTTCAAGCATCAAAAATCCATACACAAAAACAATTCACTTCTGTTTTTATTCCTTCACAAATAATATTCACATATATAATTTATCTCATCATACTCTTCCTTCGTTCACTTCTCTCAGCACTAGGTTCCCACTCAGCATCGTCAGGGTCGTCTCCATCAAAGACCAGGGGTGACATTGGCGACAGGGAGCTGGACTCGCACTCATCTAACTTGGGCGTCTCCGGCGTTGTCGGACGGTAACCCTCTGGCATGTTCCTCAGCATTTCTATATACTGGTCCTCTTGTAAGGGGAATTGTCGGGGCGAGTATGGTCGCACTATCTGAAATTATAGAATGTTATGATATTTGTTTGTTAGTAGATTTTACGAGGCCGGCCGTTGCGCAGAGGCACAATATGTGACTGTAAACGCGGCTGGTTGTGAGTTCGCGATCCCCCCTCTCGAGGAAATGAAATATGTATATTGAAGTTTATATTTTCATATGGAAACTGCTACACAAAAAATATTCTTATGAAAAATGTCACATTTGGCAAGAGTGAAAGCTATTTATTAAATAAATATTTTAATTGTTAATATATTTAATGAATTTGTATATTGAAAGAAATGCGTGTTCAAGATTCGTTATCTCAAAATATTGAATATTGTCTTTTTACTTCTCTTGAATTGAAAATTTATAAAAACTAAAATAATTTGCTTTATTTTTTGTTTTATGAAAGTTAAGGTAAAATAAATTAAAAAAATAAATATTGTAAAGTATATTTGAATTGTATATATTTCTAAATATTATCTTCTTCCTAGTGCGCAATTAACAATATGAAAAAAAGAATTAAAGCTTGCCTCATGCATATTGGGCGAAGGTGGCCTCTGGAACTGCACTTGAGGCTGCACTTGCATTTGAGGTTGCACTTGCACTTGAGGTTTCAACTGCGGTAGTGGTTCCACATCATTGTTTTCTTCAATATGGTTTCTTCGTGAACGTTGCTTCCTCATGTACCTATTTCTTTCTCTGGTTTCGGCGCGTGTGTGTCTCGCTTGTACTGCAGCTTCTGATATGTCCTCATCCTGGAAATAGATTTTATAAAAATATTCTGATCCTTATTGTATTCTACCAGAGTACAATTGTGACGCGCGTGATACAGCGACAAGCTAACAAAAGAAATAAAAATTGTCTATTTCTTAAAAAAAGCATTAATTATTTTCATTTCTTGCAAGAATTATTTTCATTTTCTGGCTCTGGCAACAAGATTAAGAATAATGTTTTAATACTAGGTTCCCTGTGTCTACCCTGCTATAAGCGGGATACAGCATCAACCTATTATTCTTTATTTATAAAAAAACTCACATCACTCTCTATGGACATGCGGTAAGACTTCATAACGCCGTTGTTGAGCGGCGTTTCCGGTATTTCCATAACTCGCCATCTGTAAATAACAATTATTTAATTATCAGAAATAACATTATTATATTAAACATGCATACTTGTGTTATAATTCTAAGTCGTTAATTCTATTATGTATAATTTTCATCTGATATTATTAGTCTAGTTCAAATAAATCGATAAAATAAAGTGTCTTGAACTATTTTCCTTCCCCCCTTTCTATAATTACCATGCACATAAGAACATGTTAAATATAAAAATTTAAAGCTATCGTAGTGGCGGCATTTGAACAGCATCTTACTCTAATGCAATGGTTGTGGGTTCGAACCCAACTTGGGGCATTTCCCCACTCAGGCGAGACACGGCGAAAAGCACGGCGTATAGCTAGGAAATAGTGTTAAACGTAGGAAAAAAAACATAAAATCGTACTTAGGAGTAATAATTTCTTTATAATTAAGTATTTCGGGGCGTGTACTAGCGGCTACACTCTGCGGTATCACTATATTGTCAATGTCGTAGGACTGCCGTCGGAGCGCTCGGTACTCTGTGCTGCTTCTACTTCGCCTGGAAATTTGAATTAGATTTTTTATTAATTACTTTTTATATATTTTTTATCCACATATATTATTATCGTGGGCGTTGCGGTAGTGTCTAAATAAAAACGCGACAGTTGTGGTATGGATTCCCCCTGCTTGGAGGAATAAAATTTTCGTTTCGTCTCTTTGGTATCAAGACAATGCGCGGCGTTGAGTTCCAATACACAACACGCAATGATCCAAACCATGTATTAAGATTCCGATAGGCAATTGAGGGCATCATGGCGCAGTGAGACAACGCACGATTGTTGTGGGTTCAATCCCAAGCATTATATTATAAGATATCTTGGGAAAACATTCAGAATCAATTCCATTGGATTGACAACGTAGTATTTTACAATGATAACGAAACATACTAAAATCATTTAAATAAGTTTCGTTTTTAATTTATTGTTTTGTAGATATTTGTATGTTTATTACATACCTGTCTTGCCCCGACGTAGAAGTATCATCATCTCGGTCTCGCTCTTTTATTTTCCTCGATAATGGCGGACGACCTCTTTTCAATCCTTAAATAACAATTAGTCACATTATAAGAAGAGATTTTATAGATAAAAAAGAAAATGGAGAATATATATAATTTACAGCGTAAAAATAAAATATAATAGATTTTGAAGTTTATTCCGCATTTAATGAGGTAGTCAGTATAATTTTAGCGTTAAGTCTCTCCTTTTACCTATTTTTGCAAATTTTCGAGTCATAGTGTGTGCAGTGGCGGTAAACATTTCTGGCTCTAGTTTTCATCCCAAACAGACGGACGGACAACAAAGTGATCTTATAAGGGTTGCTTTTTTCTTTAAATTTTAAAAAAATATTTAAGAACCAAGTCACTAGTAGGTTGTCCTGACAACCTTAACAATATTTTAAGAGTGCCCGTGCGACGTAACGAATCACGAATAGATTGTCCACTACGAAACTTTCTCCACCAAACATCAAATAACAAAATATATAAAATAAAAACAAACAACCAACTCACTAGTAGCATGTCTCCGCACGGGGCGCGGCGGGTGCACGGGCGGTCGCGAGTTCGATGCCTGGGAGTGCCCTTGCATAGTGCTTGAAGTGCCGTGGTGAGCCCCCCGCCACGACCTCAACCGGGAACGGAACCAGGAACGCGATGATATGGCGGACAGGTGGATTGAAGGTGATATATCTGAGTGCAAATTGTTAATGGCTTTTAATATACGAGGTATCACTTCTTTTTACTTTAGCTTCACGAATATAACAGCGGGAACCTATTGTAAACGACACAGCATTCCCTTCGAACCGCCAAATTATCGAGACATTGCGTGTTGAATGGTGGAACTTTTCTTGTTAGCAGAGCAAGGAAATGAAAATATTACTGTTTAATTAAAACACAACAGTAAAGTACTGTGTAAATTTGGCCGATCTGAAGCTGTAGTTTTGCTTTTAGGAATATTGTTACTTTTAATTATTTTCTACACAAGAGCACAAGGCAACAGTTCATAAAAGTCTAACTTCAGGTCGTCCACTACATACCGACCGCACTGTAGCTAATAAGGTAACTAAATAATAAATAAAACATACCTTTAACATGACTCAAAACAGGATGATAGCATGGATCAACGAGTGCTATCCTCTGTTGCGGGGCAAGCGTTGAAAATGGCGGCAACGGCTGCGTGGGCTCAGCTCGGCCCGTACACACTGCACAACTTTCCACTTGATATTCGCAGCTACATCTGGATTATTTAGACAAAATGACAATTAAAATTAAATTTAAAACGTAAAAGGTCCCGTAACTAAGCGCGGTGTTGAGGTCCACCAGTCAGCATTACGAAAATTGAATGGTGCGTGGGGAGTGTCTTAACTACTACATTCTCTGGTCCTACAGCAGGATATAGTGTAAAGCAATAGTACAAATAAAATTTAAAGAGTTCTGTCTCAAAAGAGAAAAACGGAAACCTTGTACAATCACTTTATTATCAGTGTGACTATCAAGGCGCCTTTTATTCAAACACACGTAGTGGTATCAAGTCTAAAATAATAACTCTCTTTAGCAAGAGAAACCGCGGTCTGGAGTTCCAATTAGTTGGTGCGTTAAGAGCATAATGGAGTGTCATAACACTAGATTCTTCCCACACACCCTTTTGTAGGATAATGAATATAAAATTAGCTACCCCACTGTGTCGCGATAGCGTCAAACATACAAACACACACTACTTACCTAATATCAGACGGTTTAGCCGCTTTAGGAGTAGCTATATGCAAATTGTGCATTTGCAAAAGTTTCCTTTTCTTAAAAGTGTCCCTCCTTAAGGGACGCACTCTCGCACAGGTGCAAGAATCCTCATCGCCGGGCAAACTGCCCTCGTAGCCGACGGGTTCACCTTCAAATTCTACGGGACCTTTGGCTTCTCGGACCTGGAATTATATCGAGATGTATGAACTTAACTATATTATAAAAGGAGACTGTCATGGCACAACGTCTAAAAACGCTACAGTTGTGATGCCCATTCCCATCTGAGGTAATTATTTTTATTTACTTGGTCGGGTATGAAGACACTGCGTGTTGAGTTCTGTCTAGCCTGCTTTATGCGGGAAGCAAGGTAAATAAAAAAAAGTTTTACTAGGTGATATTGAGAGTTAATCTTAAATTATTATCGTACGCCTCTTTTTGTCACAATTTCGAGACATTGCGCGCCGGTAAAACCCGCATAAATAATGTAATGTGTATATATTTAAATTTACAATGTAATATATATTTCTACGTAGTTTTGAAAGTTAATGAGGAAAAATAATTAAAATGTAACAAAACAAAAATTGATTACTAACATATACTACTGTGCCTCCTACTTTATATAACTATGTAATGTGTATATGTACATGTATGTGTAAAAATACATATATATAATTAATTAAAAAATCGTAAAAAATATATTTTATTAATACATCTACTATTAATATATCTCTTAAACAAACTAGTTTCTCATAATCTATTTTCGGATATGCAGAATATGCATTCGATGTCGCTACAAATATCAAGGGCGGAGGGAAATCAATAAAAGCGGATACTATTGAAAAAGCTATCGGTCGAATGGCGCGGAGTTGAAAGCTTAATTATTTAGCGAGTTCATGACTTCTTAAATAATCAATTTCGACAGCAGAGTTCAGATCCGTATATCAAATTGATCTTAATATTACAGTTTCAATGAAACATTATATTGTTAGAAAGTATAAAGGGAAATGTGAACATATATTTTTCATAGCGATATTGACCGTTTATTTAAAACTGTGAAAGAAAAATTATATACGCAAATTGGATTAAAACAATCATTCAGGTCACTTATTATTTATTTCTATATTAACAAATGATTATTTCTTTAAAAGAAAGACGAAACCATTTGAATTGAATATTTATATAAAGTAAAATTTATATATAAACTATCACTTAAAAGTGTTTATCATATAGTCATATGATACAACTATTAACAATATAGTTTATTTAAGCTTAAAATCATAATAAAAGTTTCTATGAAAGTTAATGACCCGACAAAAGACGGCTTCGAGTGAAATTGAATATTATAGGTATTTCATCATACGATTGCTACATACATTTACGCTGTGTGTACGATAAAGAAATTTTGGGTGAAAACGCCTTATCAACGCGATATTAGTACATTTTAATCATTGTAAAATTTAAATAGCAGGGTTATAATGGTTGATTCTGTTATGCTTTAGGCTTTGTTTTAAATTATTTTCCCTTAATTTGTATTATTTATTAATTGAATAAATAATAATTAACAATATATTTAGTTGTATATAAATTTAAGCATGATTAATGGCACAATGATGAATGGTGATAAATGTAATTGCATGTAATTTTAGAGTCAGATTTTTGTTGGTTTTATCAAATTTATAGCTATGATATAATTTATTAGTCCTTCACTCTAATGAAAATTTTAAAAGGCGCAGAGCCATAAAAGTGTTATTGTCCACGCGACAGGTTGTGGGTTCGATTCCCACTCAAGGAAATGAAAATACAATTCGGCGGAAAGTGGGGACCCCGCTCCCCACTTTCCGCCATCTTAACACTAGGTAGCTTACCCTGCTGTGTACAGGACACAGCATGAAGCTGATTATTATTAAATACATTCAGCTTAACATTAAATACATGCTATACATATTTTACAATAACCATACATACTATTATTAATATTACTTTTCCATTTACGTAAATTGGTTTACATAGATATTTCAGAGTACATTTAAATAACAATCACTTCATGAAAAAAGAAAATAATTTTGTAACTCGAAAATCTCCATAATCCTTTGTATACAAAGGATCAACCAACAACCTATAGTGTACACTGTAGTGTAGGATGAAAGGTTAGTACCCGACCTAAATACCGGCAGATAAGATTAGTTACTGAATTCAATGCTTAATACGTAACTACTGAAACTCGACGAAATATTTGTTGATATTTTTGGTTTTTTTTCTCATTTAAAAATCTTTTCTGAAAGCATACATTAGTAATTGATTTTAGTTTAGTTTCAGATAGTGATGTGAAATGAGTTTTAAAGTTGACAAAAATAAGAATTAATTATTTGATGAATTGATCATTTCTGCTTATCCAGTAAAATTAGAAGAGGCTGAATGAACGGTACAAAAATGATTATAATAAAACCGTAAGTTTTTATTATACAATACTATCTAGTATAACGAATTCACAATAAATTAATTTTTAACAAAAACAAAAACCGACTTCTAACAACGAACTAAAAAGTGAAAAATAATTATATAAAGATTTTATAATTTTCAAGTCGGTGCCAAGTAAAACAAACAGGCTTAGTAAATAGATATTGTAGTAAAGGTGTTGTAGCATTAGTTTGACACCGACTTCAAAATTATAAAATCTTTATAATTATTTTTCACTTTTTAGTTCGTTGTTAGAAGTCGGTTTTTGTTTTTGTTAAAAATTAATTTATTTTACGATTTTTAGTGATGGGTAGATCTTAAAATGATGCTTCTTGAACGAGTGGTGATGGTGGTGGTTGTCAACGAGTGGTTGTGATTGTTCTATGTAAAACTTCATTTAATTAGCTATTATTTTTGTGCAAAGTTAGATTTTGGTATATTGACAAGAACAAACATAAAATGTATTTGGGTAAATTCGGAATCTCCCTTTTTTGAAGTTGGTTGAAAATGAGAACATCCTCTTTTTTGAGATTGGTTGAAAAGAAATGCAACGATCAGGAATCTCACTTCTGACATCAATTTAAAAAGTTTTTGCTTGTAACTATTACAGTATAATTAATTTTTGACCAAAAAAAACAAACTTTCTCAATTTTCTCCGGATTCCATAATCGAAACCTAACCAAACTTTCACCAAATTATCCTTGAAGTGTATCCTTTCAAATAAAAAAAGAATCATCAAAATCGGTTGGCGCGACATTGAGTTATTCGGCTATTAGTCGCGCACATGCATAATGCAAATTTAAGACTTATGTGATTTTCTCATGGATACCATTGTCAGACATGGACCAAAAAAAAATGG
>JAEBDU010013052.1:36711-125097 GCA_016802625.1 Heliconius numata
TACAGTCGAATTGATAACCTCCTTTTCTTACAGAAGTCGGTTAAAAAATAATGCAAATTCATGAGAATTATGTGACTGAAAAGCTTTAATCATTCAAAAACTCCCACAATTTAAAATAGGGTCACTATTTGGCTATATAACGCGTTGAGTGGTGGAAGTCAACGCCGCGCTTTGCCTCGACCCCAGAGCGTAGAAAAGGATCGAGTGAGGATCGACAACCAGTCGTGCTCATTTCTTTTCCCTGCGCCACGACTGGCCTCAAATTTGTATTTTATCATAAAACAAAGAAGTACCTGTACAAATTAATAAAAACATAACCAATTATTACGACTACAATTGAAATGGAATTTATATGTATGCTATGTCTGAATCATACAATTTACACACTGTCCCTCATATAGCACGGTAGGATTTTCTCACATTATGCCCAAATTTGAGACATTCCGCGCTGAGTGGGGAACCCAACGCCGCATTTTGCCTTACCAAAGCATCGAAAACATAGAAATATTTTGATATTAAAATATTTTCCTAACCGAACCCGTAACAAAGGGTGAATTTAATAAAGAAATATGATGAAGGAAGTTGGGCAAATCAATATAGCATTATGTAACACAAAACCATTCTAATAATCGGAAAAGTCATATCAAGCTTGCATTATATTTAATTGCGTTAATGTCCTTGAAATCTACCTTAGTATTATAATTATAAAGACGCTGTAATAGTGCAGTTGTGACATACTTATTTGAATATGACATTTTAAGGTTCAAAACGATATACCTGTATATAGGAAGCGTCAGGGCTCCTTTTACGGGAACAGCATATAGGGTAAAATATTTTAAACCCATACCTAAAGAAATTAATCAAGATACTCAACAGTTTAGACGTAGGATTTTTTTTTCTTTTCACGATGTTTTTTGTGTGACGCAGTTACTTATAGATACCAATAACGTAAACACTTACTATTGCAAAAATACTACTAAAGCTTAAACAACTTTTAACTTTGCTATTAACCTACACGACTCAATTTCGTGAATGAGGCATATAAATTTTGTTTGAAAAAAACACTTTTTATTTTTGGCAAAATCTTTTTTATTTTAATTTTACTAGGCATTCTGTATATTATAATATATAGATATATATAATATGTTCATATTTTTTTCAGACTGTAATATACATATACATATTCCTCTTACCTAATAAGATAATTGCATAGTTTTACTCAGCCATTTTAGCTCTATTTTTGTTTATTGCACGCATTTTGATTGCTTCTTTTAGCTTCAAGTTACAGAGACAGTATCCTTAGTAATAAATTTGGTTTTCATTAGCGACAAATATTTGTGTAAACGAGTATCTGATCTGTATTTGTATATTAGGACTATATATATAATAGATATTAAAGTTACAATTCTCAATAAATCAAGTGTACCATAAACTAGCAAAATCAGTAAAAAAATTGCATATTTAGCTTTCCAGGAAATAAAAGACAGTGTTAGTTAATCTCTAAGGTGGGATTAAAACACTGTCTTTTATTTGGAAATTGGAAAAAGACGTAATTTATCTGATAAAAAGAAAATAAAAAAAGGAATAACTGACAATATTAACTAAATATGAGAATAAGTCAAATCGTAAACACTTTTTTGATTATTTTTATTGAAATTGCTTAACCACCTCTATTTAATAAAATAATACGGAAATCAAAATACTAAAAACATTTGTGGGTTTAAACTTAACAGACTTCGGAAACAAACCCTACTCCGGATTTTTCGTAGACCAAAAATAAAATGTACATCTATTTATATGTTATCTGTTGATCACAATAACTGTGTTACGTATATATTTTGTATCTGTACACACATATCGTACGGTATGGAATTATATATATAACTAGCGGACGCGCGCAGCTTCGCTTGCCTATTTAAGGGTGAATTCTAATAACCCATGAAACATGTGTTCAATGAAATATTTTTAAGTCTAAATTTCAAATTTTATAAAAATCGGTGGCGATTTTAATTTTTTTCCATACAAACTTTGAACCCCTATTTCACCCCTTTAGGGTTAAAATTTTTCAAAATCCCTTCTTAGTGGATGTCTAGATTACGAAAGTAAACTTTTGTCCAAATTTAACGTTTCTACCATCAGTGGTTAAGGCTATGCGTGCGTCTTACCTCAGTCAGTGAGGACAAATCCTTTTATATATATAGATATATAGAAATTATTACAACAGAATAGACACAAATTCATTTAAAGCAAAATGTATAATTATCTATGTTGCATTTTAATTAGTCGTATTTTATATAAAGAGGTGACGACCTTGTGACTTAGCAGTATAAAGTTTTAATGGTTTTTAACCAAAATTCATTATATCACATGGGTATGTATACACATAAACGTAATAATTAAGGCACTACCCACATATCGTCCTTCACTTTTCTGAGATAAATATATGGTAATGTTTAACTAACCAATATTTGGACTAAGCAGTCTAAGAATGATAGCCCTCGTTGCGATAACAACGCAAATTTAAGTAACTATAAAACTAACCTGTCTATGCAAATCGTTGTGCTGTCGAATCTTATACTCTAGCTCTTGGACTTGAACTTGTAGCCAACACCAGCGGGACGCGACGGACGCGCGCGCCTTCTGCCACGAATATAACGCACGTTTCTCACTGAAAATATAGAATATACAATAAAATATATATATTTAAAGAGGCCGTCGTTAGAGAGAGCATCAAACGCGAGTTGTTGTGTTCGATTCCCGCTCAAGGGGAAGAATTATTAATTTCCCTGCTCTAGTAGAAAGCGCGGGGTTTAGTTCCACCACTTATTACGTCGTGTTCGGAAAATTGGGCAACAAATGGGATAGTGTCCTGACACTGTTTTCTCTGAAAAATTTTAATATAATTACTTCCCTATATGTGTATTGAATCCATAGCAATCGTGATTACAGTCGGTTATTATAAAAGGTACTATAAATTTATAAAAATAATAAAATACCATTTTGTAGCTGGTGCTACAATTTATTTATTTTAACTTTAATGTTGTTGTTACTTCCACAAAACAGAGTAAATTATCATAATTTAAAACTATTTAAAGTTAGCACAACTGCAAAGCTTTTTCAAGGGGATAAGAACATGTTGTAGCTTAATTGGCTAAAGTGCTTGGACGGTAGCCAACAAGTGCAGGTTTAAAAACTGCTATGTAAATTTTTTTATATGAAAGTGAAGTACTTTTATGTCATATATTTATATTATATTATTATTATTTTTTTTAGTTTGCCCAAATATCTCCAATCTCAAACAAAATACAAACAAGCAAAAAGTAGAATGAATTTCTTTAATAGTAAAAATTTAGTTTAAATGTAAAATGTAATTATACTAGTACCCATAATACAAGCCATACCCATAATACTAAGAGAATAAAGCATATAAATCACACTAATGTTATATAATTATTAAATAATTTATTACTCATAATAATATATTATTTTTGTAGTAAAATCTTGTTTGCATTGAAAACTTTGCAAATGTTTCATAAAGTATACTAAATATATAACATGTGAAACTAAATTAATGTATCCAATAACACTTGCACCATCAAGACAAAATCAATGATGTATCATTTATCAAAATTAGTTCACTGGTTCAATGATGCATCATTTATTGGTTACAAGGGAACAGACATATATACATACATATTGCACTAAAACCATAACCCTCTTCTTCTGTAAAAAATAACATTTTAAACACTATCCAAACAGGAGTTGGCGAAAGAACACAGTGTTAAGACACTCAATTCTCTGCTTTATATGTAAATTTGAAACATTGTGGGTTGAACCAGAGTTGGCAAATGGCTATGGTAGTAATATAGTAAACAAATGATAAAATGATATTTGCTTTTATTTTGGTTTCACACTTTAAATAGCAGTTTAGGCAAAGAGAACCTTTTGACAAGACACTGCATTCTATGGTTTTCCCCAAACTCAAGATATGTTGAGTAGTGTAACTCAATGCTGCCTGCACATTCTCTTATAAGAAAGGGAAAATGAAAATAATTCATTTTCTTGAGTGGAGATCAAGCCCACAACCATTGCCTGCTATTGCTTAGTCAAGTGATGTTCTACTGAGTCAAAATGCCCCCAATAGTTTTTATAAAAGTAATAGAAACTTACTTACTAAAGTCACTAAATTTAATGATGTTCTCCTCTAATTTCCACTTTCTTAGGTGTAAAAAAAAGTAGTAAATTTCTAACAATGCCTGTCTATAGTATAGGAAAAGCTTTAGGCATTACCAACAGTATTTATCTACTTTTGTAATCTATTATTAAAAATATAAATAAAAATGTAGGCAAAAACGAAAGTTCAAAAGAGCTACTTACATTGGCATATGCTGTTGATGAGCATTATTATAAGTGACAGCCTCATCATTACTCTCAGCTCCTGACGAAGAGGCAGTTGCATCCGAGTCTAGTTGATGCTTGACCACAGACAAATGGGATCTTAGTGCACCCGCTGAATCCTCTAAGCCAGCCAAAGTGCCTGAAGCTATGCCTATTGAAGCAGACTTTGAAGCATCACATTTTGAAGTCCCTGCTCTATAGTATTTTGGACCCACTACTGATCTAGATGAAGCGCTTGCTTGTAAAGCTGAGGTGGTCTCAATTCTTTTTAACAAAGCTTTTAAGCCCATAGGCCTTCCACCACCATCTTTACGAGCTCCTCGAGTACTTTTTTCAAAGGTTTGAGAGGCTTCTTCAGATATCCTTTTGCCAATAGCCCGAGCTTGTAATATCCTTGACCGTCGCAATAAAAATGCACATCTGCGTTCTAGCCTTGCTTGTAGCAGTCTAATCTTATCCTCTGATGCGTCTCCCTCAGAATCAACAGTGTCAGCTAATTCAAATCCACTGAGAGGAAATATTGCATCCGTATCACCTGTAGACAGAGTGTCGCCACCGCTTTCTAGAGTTTTAATGGTTTGCAACAAGTCTGCTTGAACATCACTATTACCAAGGTCTACTAATATCTGTTCCATTTCTTGAGAATCCTTGGCTAAGCTCGGCTGGTTCTGCAGTCCCATGTCGTCCTCCTCCATGGGTGTTAGGTTATTGACGGACGCCAAGGCCCGTCTCCGGTGGGGTGCTCTCTCGGTTTCAGTGACCGCGTCGTAATGGGTAAATTGTGTGAGTGGGAGCGCCGGGGCCATGACACGAGCGTCGCCCGCCGCGGACGCCGGCGCAGGACGCGTCAGGGCGGGCTTCCTACTTCACTCATCCCGAACTTATATAACGTTTCACTTGTACACTGTTTCACAACACTGACACTGTTCTACACTGAACTGAACCTCTATTTACAGTCATCCTTTGTATCAATCGCCAGCCGGCTCTCGATAAATCGAAAGCGAGGATGGTATGCTTACGGCGCGCTTCTGAAAAACAACGGTTAACACTGATTATGAGCCGGTCTTTGTTTATACAAAAGAAACATTGTCGACAACGTCCACATTAATTATAAACATAGAAAATTCATTCCAAAAAGCCACATTATTCGAAATTTAACCCACGTGATAACGAATAGAGTTCGCAAGCGATCGTATTAGTTTGTTTCTATACGATATGGAACAGGAAATGATACACTTCTCAAGCACTCATCGAGAAACTAATATGACAATGTTTCCACACTTAACTCACACTTATTTCGATATATTCAATTAATAATGAGGATGAAAAAAATGTTCATAATAATGGCGGAGTATGGTCTAAAAACACTGTTCAAATAAGTAGCAATTCAATTCTAGTGACGAAACGTAGCGTAGACCGCACCAAACGCCACAAGCACTGAGCGACTTCTGAATGTTGGAAAGAGATAGATAATACATTTCTGAATATTGTACTTGCGCGGTAAAGTCAAATAAGCACTATTAAAAACCAATACAAATTAGATTACTAACAAAACAAATTTAAATATTATTAAAATTTTTGTGAAGATTTAAAATAAAATCATGTTTAAAAAATAATCTGCTTAGATACAAATAAGAAATAAAGAGTAACACAGATGACCCTTCAAACCCTACCGCCACGCTATTAATCTAACAATAGAGAAGCAGAAGACGAAATTATGGTGAAATAGTAGTAATTGCGCAATGCCGAAAACATTTTGTTGAAATATGTAAAATTTTAAATTACGAATTAGAAAAAAAGCGTTTTGTAAGCTCAAACTAAATTGTTTTAGATTTATTATTTGAAGATTGTGCATTTACGATTATGCATTTACGAATACAGCTAATGTTTATTAAAAATAAAATAGTGTTTTTGTAAAATATATCTAAGATAATTTGTCATTGTTTTAATTTTAATCACAAATTCTTAATTTAATGATATCCATTATTATTGATAAAATATATGTAATATACTGTTAATAATCTGTAAATTGTAACGTCATTCGTAAATGCTCTATGCGTTACAGTTTACGCAAAGCCATATATAAAAATAATATTGTTTAATTATATAAGAAAAGTAAATACTATATCGTTAGTTTTATTTTCTATTTTTTTTTTGCTTTACATTTATAAATTTTTAATTGCAAAATTTATAGATAAAATACGTTCCAATATATCGACTTATCCCTTCATTAAAAGATAAATACATTACAATTATATAAAGATAATATTAATTATATAAATATAATCCAATAAATGTCTATATATAAGTATAATAACAATTCTCAAATTTCCAAATATTTTCACACAGTTAACAATAATTATTAACTACAAAATCATCTTAAACATATGATTTCTCTGTTTCTAGCATAACCACTTGCTATATTTATAAATAATAATAAAATGTTCTTAAAATCATTTTAAAAATTCTGTCTATTTACTAAATTACATAAAATTGCAATAGTCTAAGTCGTTTTTATATATAATTATAATTATGTATAATATTTTGAAAGGTTTTTAAAATAGTCATGGATAAAATTATGCAGACTTATGTTGAACATTGGTATGAGATTGAGAAAGATGAATTATTTATTTATATTTATAATTTTACTATAAAAATTTAATTAACAGTAACTATGATGTAGAAAAAGAAAACAATGCAACTTCTATACATTTTGAACAATTTCATCTACCAGATTTTATAAGTTACATACAGATTTAAAGTGCAACAATGATAAATTTTAAATATGAGCTTGGAATCCTTACCTTTTTAACATAAAAATTATAAATAGCTTCAATCCTGGCTCTGTTCATGCTCATAAAAGTGATAATATGTTCTCTCATTTTGTTCTGATTTAGACCTAAAATAGACATAAATTAAAGTGAAAAATAAATGTTTTTCTACTAATATAACTAGTTTTTCAAAAGTCTAAACTTGGAGACTGTAAATTTGACAAGCAACTGACAGACACTGCACAAAGATGTTACTGTTGTCATATAATAAAAAAAATGTTATATATAAGTATTAACATTTAAATGAAAAAAATTGTATAACAATCCAACCAGTGTAAACCCTTAAAGGGTATACACTGATTATTTTCCATTATATATTACTAATTGAAGTTAGTTTATAACTGATGTTTATTTCTTTAGTTATTTGTTCAGTTTTAAAAGATTGTCCGAATAAAATATTACTAAGAAATCAATAAATATCTAATTGAAAATATATTATAGGTGTTCCATATGAAAGTTTTAGAAACTGTTATGGGTAGAGTAATAAATGAAAGTAATACTTTCTGCCTCATGGTGATTGTGAACAATATACATATAAACCACATATGGTGTATATTGTATGATACTGTTATTTAAGAAAATGAGAAGTTGAACTATTAAGGCTAATATACTATGTATATTATTATTAGATATTATATGATTACTAGTTATTTAACAGTAATTTATAATAACATAATTCATAATTGATTAAGGTACCAATTATGCAAAATTGAATGAATTGTAGCAACTGATAGCCTGGACCAGTCTGGCCATTGAAAGAGGTTTTTGTTATATTTTTAAGTTAATATATTTATTAGAATATATAATAGTTCCCGTTTTATATTGTTCTCTACATAAAACAATGCTGTTTTATATTTGTAATTATAAAATTGTAATTTCTTTTCAGCTATATTAAGTTATAAAATGGTATAAATCATTTGTCAAATGCTAATTTAAGAACCAGCAATATATACATTACAATTAAAGAATAAAAGATATATTTTTTAAATTGTTTTATCATTATGTATATTTTAAAATATAATACATGCATAGTAATATATTACAATATACCTGTAGAAGAAATGAAGTTTAAATATATTATATGATAAGTACAAGTAGTTAAGAAATATGTAAAAACATTTTTAAACTGCTTATAAAATGCAGTTGTCAAATTAAACAATGCCTTGTTGTGATTTAATTAAAGTATTTTTAAATAAGAATATTTAGTTAAAATTTTGAAACTATATGATTTAATTTAACAGTATAGTCTATTAATTAAACAAGGAACATTTTACTCTATAGAGCTTAGGGATTTTTAGTTTACGAATGTTAATATATTTACTTAGTCATCTCAAATAGACTATTTTTTTTTTAAATTGTAATTATAATTGCAACATGCTTATCTATATATACAGCATGCATTTAAACGTGATAAAAATAATATTTTTATATATGATGGTATTAAGTAACTATAGGTATAATGTACTTTATATACTAATTTCATAATATTCTAAGAAATATTTAATATTATTTACTTACCTATTTGTATGAAGTATAAATAAAAGAAGAAAGAGGGCAAAGTAAGTTAAGAGAATTTTTATCTTAATTTGGCTGACGTTCAAATATAAAATAATATAAATTGAGTGAATTATATTTGTAATTTTATTATTGTCAACTATATAATAGATAATGCTCTCGAAATTATTAAATTTTTAAGTCTATAAAATAAAAAAATATTACGAAAATACAATAATTGAAGTAAAATATATCTCAAAAGAAAAACCCGCTTTAGAAGTATCGCTTTGAAAAGTAAAGTAGGTATAAGGCTTGTGCACATATACCAAGTAGCTAAGTATTTACAGTGTTTTATAGAAATCAGTATGACATAAAAAGAATAGTAGTACATTTACTTGGCTTAAAAAAATATTCTTTTGAAATTCAATAAAATGGTAACCGCGTATATAAATAATAATTAAAAAATATATAAGTAAAAATATAGTCTGTAACCATGTTACTATAAAAATGCTTATGCCTAGCCACACACGTATAGTAATATTGTCAATAATGTACGTATTCTCAATAATATTGTTTGCGTGCGGCCGATTCGTCAATATTAATGTAGATTTCATGCACGACGAAAATTTCCACGGAAAAACAATATTTGATGGAGTTTATGAATATATAGGTACTTATCAAGAGCCATGGAATACAGCTATTAAAGCATATCGCAATAACGTTAAGAAAAATAGTGTATTAAAAAAGTTGCTCGATAATTAAAAAAAATATATATTTTTAAAATCATCCTCTGTTAGTGAAATATATTTTGGAGGCATTGCGTATTGTCGACTGCGTCAGATTTTACGACGAAACATTCGTAATAATGTCTATTATGCGGGTCCATATATTGAACAATATTATTGCCAATAAGATATTGACCATAATATTGTGTGTGTGTCTAGTCTTATAGCAGTTGCAGTTAAACTTGAAAGTTGAAACTGTCAAATTAGGCGCGGCGGGGAATGTGTTAGGTGTTAGTTAAGATTTGTTTATTGTATTAATTTGTCCTTATTTAATATATGTAATTCTTGAAATCCAACATGAGCTTCGATAGCAGTTTTCAGTTTCATTCTACACAAAGAACGCCGATCCAAAGTAAAACGATCAGACATTTATTGGGAAGAGAAGACACATTAAATATTACACCGATACTTAACGAAACCTCTATATTTAAAAATCTTAACGACACCAGTTTAAGACAAGTTCTAGATGAATCTTCAATTCTTGTGAATACTGGTAACGCAGGAGATGGTTTGATTGAAGCATTTTTTGAAATAATACAATCTAGTCGACCAAGTTCTGTTTTAAGTACATTAGAGAGGTTAGCTCAAGTTTGTTGTGATTCTTTAGAGCTTGTGGAGCCATGGAATAGATACAATGCTCAGAATTACTGGCTTGCAGAAGAAGCGAATACCTGGAAACTGATACACTGTTTATATGCTGATTCAATATTTGAGCATCCAAATTCTCTGGATAGTGTTCTTGTTGAACCTACATTATCACAACAGACTTTAGTAAATGCATATTTTCAAAGTGAATCTGAAGTTAGGTTATTGCAGTTACTTGTTGATTGGCTAGAGGCTACAGCTGCTTACCAAGAGGCTGCAACAAACACAGCTGCTCCAATCATTTCAAACAATATTCATTGGGGTAATACTTTACACCAGTTACTTATAGGTTCAAGTTTATTTAATAAAGAAAAAAATAAATCTATGATAACATGCATGGACCCAGATGCCCCAATACGTCAAAATAGAACAATTCACTCTGATGACAAGAAAGATGATAATGACCTGTGCAAGAAAATATTTACTGAAGTGAGATGTGGAAAGTTTGCTGAAGCTGTGTCATTGTGTATCAGTGCTGGGCAGGCATGGCGGGGTGCCGTTATACAGGGCTGGAAATTACTACACTATGAGCGAGGTGAAATGGATGGCACTTTAGTTGTTTCAGGCAATTCTTCCAGAGATCTGTGGAAGTGGTGTGCCTTGGGTATAGCCAATAATGTTTCAGAAAATATACATTACAGAGCCACTGTTGGAATTTTATGTGGCAACTTACAAAGTGCTATACCAGCTTGTCAAGGGAATTGGGAAGATCTGCTATGGGCACATTTAAGAGTACAAATTGAAGCCAGAGTTGATAGGTTTTTGCATGAACACTATGCAACAGCAGATGCAAATACTACAACACCTGAAGTTTTGGAGCTATTGCAGAGTGATTTGCAGATAAACGAAATGTCTTTGCAACAAGTGTTCAGTGCAGTTAAATCATTGATGAATGGAAAAAGAGAATCAAATTATCAAACTTGTCAACGTTATCTCATGTTAGGCCACATAAGAATGATTATGCAAGATTCATTAGAGTGGATTGATAGTTCAGAAGATAAATTCATAAGATTTTTGGCACATTTAGTACTTGTCCTAAGACAGATGGGTAAAGATCCTCAACATGATATTGGAGATAGAATTTTAGAAAAATATGTAACACAATTGATTAATGGCTTAAGAGAAGGTGCATGTGAGTGTCCTGAACTTATTGCTTACTATACATCAACAGTTCCTGCTGACAAACAAATTACTTTATATGCAGAACTCATGGACCATATTCAAAAAAGTGAACACAGAGATGACATTGTTAAAGCTGGTATGAAAGCTGGTGTGGATGTTGCGGCATCTGCGAGAGTTGCTATAAGAAAGGTAATATTAGACATACAGCAGGGTTATGGGAATTTAGATTTGACTTTCACTCAAACAACTGCAGTAGAAAAGGATAAAGTGCTCATTGAAAATGTTATATCTTCACTTGAATGGTTATCTTTAATCCCCAACCAATTACAACAGGCATTGTGGCTGAGCAACGCTATGATACGTACATTTATATTCATTGGTAGCACGGAAGCTGCCATGAAGTGTGCCAACAGTGTCAATAAGTTGTTTAAAGACTTTATAAATACTGTTCCCAGTGATTCATCAGAATTAAGAGAACATTTATGCTTGAAATCATATTTAGAAGCATTAGAAGGATTTGGGACTTGGTATAGGCACTATATTAGCGGCCAACCAAAAGATGTAGAACCTCTTTTGTCAGATGCATCATTTTCTGATAAAGTTCATCATGAACAGAGGTGTGCTCAAGTAGAACAACAAAAGGCTAGATGGAAAAATGCCATTCTTCACCAGTCGCGACATACAAAAGGGCTTCTTTATAATGTTTTACTTTTCCCTGGAGGTTGGTTGCAGGATGAAAATGATGGGATGAAGTCTTGCAATTTCACTCAAGAAGAACATGAAGAAAGGACTAAACAGTTAAATACTTTAAGACGCCTGTGTATACCGGAAATAACAATCCTAATATTAAAAATATTACAAAGTAGTGATGATATTGATAATCACCAAGAAGCTATTAAAATAAGTGATTTGATTGCTGGGGAAAATCGAGGTCTATACAAAGTTTTCACAAAAAATAAGTTACTGGAAGTATTGGAAAGGATCAAAGAATCTTCATTGCTAATGTTAGAAAGGGGGAGAGACATTCTTGGTTATGAACTAAATGAATAATATATTTCCTGTTTTTTTTTAATAAACATTTGTACTTTGAAAAGTTTTCTATTTTTTTTATGTACAATCCATGTTTTTGAGCAACCTTTAACTGGCTTTTTTTTAGTTAATTAATTATTTTTTTATACATATTATAATGTTATAAAAACTAAGATATTTCTTAAAGAAATTTATTTATTTTTATTATTACTTTATTATATTTTGCATTAAAATCGTGCATCAAGAAAATAAAAAAAGCAACAGTTATATCTCAGGAAAAGGTTCAACAGAATTGCCATTAAAGGAAATAGTAGCTTCCTGTGGTAGAGATGTATTTATGTGAAGTAATGACTCTAAAGTTGAATATATAATTATATAAAAATAATATTTTAAAAATGTTACATCCTTACAGTTCCTTAAAATGGATATAATTCTATTTCTCTCCTATCAAATTTTATTAAAAAAAAACTTTAAAAAGAACAAACCAATTTAACAAAAAATATTTATTTTACAAAATATAAATATATTTGTGAAGTCTTAACATATTACAAAATTAATTAACTGTAACAGGTGTCAAATTGATCAAATCATTGCTACTTTCAGCCAAGTCACTTATAGAGACCCGTCCCCGTTGTTTGATAAACCTGGCGACATCTTCTAATTCTTTTTGTGATATATATATGAATTTTCCCCTGTCATCTATAACACCTGTTAGGTCCCCGGAGGATTGAAGATCACTGATTCTATCTATGGCTGCTTGAGTCTTAATTTTGAAGTGTCCGGCGAGATCCTCTAGTAGAACTACTTTTTGTGCCTGTTAACATTAGAACCGATGTTTAAAAAAATATTTTTTATCTTGTCAAATAAAGTATATTAATTAATTTGGTTAGGTACCCAGTAATTCTTTTATAAATATTTTTATATTCATGCATGTTCCCTATAAACCTAGAAGATAATAATAAATGAATCCCTTTTAATATAATATAGAAGATCATGTCATAGATCACAATGGAGGATTTTTATAATTTTTGTTACTGCGGTAAACCTGGTTTAATTAATACCAAGCATATATATTTTTTAACTTTAGAATTTATCCTACACAAAACAGAATGATGATGAGAATGAACATTACTGTCTTAAACATAACTTTCATATAACATTATATGAGGAAATTTATATTTAAATATGATGGTTGAGGTATCTATGCCTGTTGATTTCCATCTCTTTATTGTACACTTTAGAATTCAGGTGGTAAAGTGGGGAAGAGTGGCTTGACATTAGATTCCTTTAGAACTTACTTTAATATAATTAATGAATTCTTTAAGTAAATTCTCTTTATCCTCCTCAGGATTTTCGTCAAATCCCTCCCCTTCAACAGAAAAGGCAGCTTTCAAAGCTTCATATTCCTCTTGCTCCTTCTTCTTTCTTTCTTCTTCTGCTTTCTTTGCAGCTTCTTCTTCTTTACGTTCTTCTTCCTATTTAAGAAAAAAATATATTAATAATATATTACCATTAGATAAATAAATTGTGAGAATATTCTGATTAGTATTAGTAAGGGCTTGTTATATTAAAAAAGTTAGTCTGGACTCTGCACTTATATTTTAAATCCCTGATGGAAATAGTGAGGTGTTATAAGTTCTTTGAGTTTCACTCACTCACTCACTTTTCTATTGAGATTGTTCTTTATACAGTCTTGTTTCATTTTAATTCCAAGAGAACTAACTCTTTTCTAATTGATGAAGACCTGTAAGCAATTTTCTCTAGTCTGGTTGATTTCTCACTTGAATAATATTGCTTTGCACATGGTAACCTTAAACATGTGCAGGTAATATTATGATATAGCATTGCCATTGGAAATCTGTAGGAAAACCAATTGTTCACCAACTTACAGCAGAGATATTGTGTGATAAAACAATTTAGATAGTTGGCAATGTTACTCTTATTAGAGTTTTTATGTTAGAGGTTTTTTAAATTTTTATCATATAATTTTTTAATAATCCTAAAGGGGAGCAATTTCAAATCAATGAAAGGGGAGCAATTTCAAATCAATTTAAGTAATGCTATGTACCTCTCGTTTTTCATTTAGTTTCTTTTTCTCTTCTTCCAATTCCTCATCTTTTTTCTTCTTAATTTCCCGCATTTGTTCTTCAGCTTCTCGTGCCTTTTTCTTTTCCATTTTGGCTTCCAATTTAGCTCGTTTCTGATAAGAATATTCAGGTTATTAATACAATAAATATATTTTTGACATGTTTTAGTTTGCACTACTGACATAAAATAAAGTTACTTGACAGTAAAATGTAGTTATTAGTGCGAAAGGAGAGAAGCTGTCACAGACTGTTTTATGCTTCCTAATGGGGCTATGATGATTCTGAATGCTAAATCCTCTTGGGGTTGTGTTTATGTTAGAGATATATTGAGATGGGTCTGATAAGGACAAATACTTTAAGTTATTGCATTGTAAATTTCTAAACAATCTTAAAATAACAAAGATATTTGAAGATAAATAATAATAAATGTGCTTATATTTGAATTGTGTCCTAATACATAATAACTATTTAAATTAAACCATTTTTAATTCCATTACCCTATTACTTCTAAACTATCATACTACTATAGATAATATAATTTTTTTGTTACCTTTGCACCCATTTTGTCATCAAAATCTTTTGGTGCTTCTGGAATAGCATTGTCCTCTTCTTCTTCAGCTATTGCGGGTTCTTCTTCGATAAGGGCTGCCTGATGTCTTGCGGCTTACAAATTAAAATTAATATTATTTAATTTTATATATAATATAAAACAAAAAAGAGGTCATTGTGGCACATTGGGACGACGTCTGACTATAAAGCAATAGTTGTGCATTTGATATCCACTCTGGTGCTATATTGGCATGGTATTGAGCTTTCCTCTTAACATGCACTATTTCTAACTTTGAGTTCAAAAATTTAGTGTTTTATCACGGTTATCTCTGCTGATATATATGGCATAAAGCATCAGACCAAATTATGAGTCTATAAATTTAAAGTTGCATTAAATTTAATATTACCATTAGCTCTCATCCGTGCCCTTTGATTTCTAACTGCTTGCACTCTCCCAGGGCCTCCATCTCCTTGCACTACAGCTCTTGGACGTGCGCCAGCTGAATTAATTTTTGTTATGTTAAAATTAAATATATTGTGAATTGTGTAAAAATGATATTAAATAAATGTACATCTCACGTTGCGGTTTAACATTAGTTGCTCGTAGAACTGCAAATGTTAACACAAGAATAACGACGGCACTAATAATAGCTGCAATAATAAAGGGATCCATTTTTAAGCAAGGGTTATATTTTTACGTATTAATGCAATTGTTTTGAACTATGTAAAATGAAAACAGTGACTTAAAAAATATAATTTCACTACGTTGCATTTATTTTAGTTTTTCCTCCATATGCATTGAAACATTAAATGTCCTACATGTTTTTATTCTAAAATAGGCAAAAATATCATTTTGTACACAATGTCAATGTAAAAGCCAAATGTCAAAAACGTCATCATCTTTCACTTTGATGGTGCGTTCGTATTACAACATTTATACTTTTATTGTTGTTTTCAAACTGAGGTGTAGTTAATAAAATTTTGATACTGTGGATATATGTATTCAAATTTTATACAGGGGATGGGGTGTTAATTAAAAAAAAAACCGCTTCACACTGTATCCCGCACACAGCTGGGTGGGCAGAGGGAACCTAGTGTTAAGTCACTCCGTTCCCCACTTTCTGCCGAATTTTGGAGGCATTGAGTGGCAAAACTCAAAACCGCCCTTTGTCTCGACACCAGAGCGAAGAAATGGAAATATATGTTTAAATTTATATTTCATTTTCTCGAGTGGAGTGAACCCACAATCAGTTGAGTTTACAGTCATACGTTGTGTCCCTGTACCACGAATGGCCTCGATTATTATTTAAAATATTTTATTATATAGGTACGATCTTTATCTTCGTGTCATATGATTGGATTGCTCAAATTGAGATTTGCCAATGTTTAGCCACACTGCGTTATCCGTTGCCATAGTCAGATCGGTAAATTAGCAAGAAGACGGATAGTTTGGATCCGCCATAATAACTTCCGGGCCCAGGTTCAGTTAAACTAATCGTGATAACGGGAATTGGGATCGTCACTCTATATTCAATACGTAATGTTGTTAATTGAGCGTTAAATATAAAAATTCTCATTCTCTAGAATTGAACGCGATAAAAAATAAAAAACAAGCAGATTATTCCATAAATTGATTACCATTTGATTTCTTATACCGCGTTCACCTTCGTAGCGTAGGTGTAACTAACATCCTTGATCCACGCAAATGTACCATTAAATAATCTATTTTTTTTATGAACGCACCCATAAATGTAAGTTTTAAAAATATTTTCAGATGACGTGTGTCATGTCACTTTAGATTCATGAATTTGCGGCTATTCCATATTTTACCAATACACGATGTTATTTAATTTAGCTTCAGTAGTATCTCTTTTGTTAATTTTAGATGTAACTTCAGCTTTATATTTCCATATAGCTGAAGGGGAGAGAAAATGTTTCATAGAAGAAATTCCCGACGATACAACAGTAATAGGTACTTATTCCTTATATTCTTTTCCTATCTATTTGTAGAAATGAAATATGTACTGTTAATTTCCAGTCAATTACAAGGTCGAGCTATATGATCCAAGATCTGGAGGTTTTATGCCGTCATCTCCTGGTATTGGCATGCACGTTGAAGTTCGTGATCCTAATGATCGCATTGTGCTGTCTCGAGTATATTCCTCAGAGGGAATGATTTCCTTCACTTCGACTACTCCTGGAGAACATGTTATTTGTATGTACTCGAACAGTACTTCATGGTTTAGTGGATCCCAGCTACGAGTAAGTGGTGAAAATGTCTATTAGTATCATAATTGTTCTTTTACATCAGCACTTATTTATATTATTATTAGGAATGTAAATATAACATTTGTGTGAACATAACTAATTTTAAAAGCCGCATATTGTACTTATACACTTTTTTTATTAGATGGTTTTAAAATACTTTATTAGTAAAATAAATGTCTATTTTACAGGTTCATTTAGATATTCAAGTTGGTGAACATGCTGTGGACTATGCTAATGTAGCACAAAAAGATAAGCTTACAGAATTGCAATTAAGAATAAGACAGTTGTTAGATCAAGTGCACCAGATTACAAAGGAACAAAGTTATCAAAGGGTAACTATTCAATTGTACTAAAAAATAATATCAAGACAAATGCAATAGTTGTAGGTTCAATCCCCACTTAGGAGACTGAATTTATGTATATTAAATATTATCATTTGGTAGACAAAGTGTGCATTAAATGCCACCATAAAACACACAATTCCTCAAAAATTTATGAGTGTGTGGGGAAGGGACTGTGTTTTCACTAGATTTACTCTGACTACAGATTCATATATGGTAAAACTTGTGAAACTGCTTTTTTTTAATGCATTAACTATTGTTTAAACTGTAATCAAAGTATATTGTATGAATTCATTGTTAAAGATTGAATACATATTATTTTCATTATGCTCACACTTCACTCTAACAACATTTTAAACACACAGTTACTAATTGTAACTTTATTTCACAATTCCATTTATTATATTTTTAATTAATATCTAAAATATTAAAATCTTTACGTTTTAGCATAATAGATTTATGATCATACTCATATTTTGAAACCACTATGGCACAGTGGTACTAGCGGTCATGCTATTGTTGTAGGTTTGGTTACTTCAGAAAATGAAATATTTTCATTTCTCAACGTCTGTAATGTGATGTTAAGTTTTGCCACTACACGTAATGACTTTTTTTTTAATAAAAATAAGTTGAATATAATAATGATAAAGAAATTTATATTATAATATAAATAAATTTAAACAAGCCCTTGATTAAGTAAAAGTCAAATGTTGTATTAAAAAGGACACTAGGTTTTATCTGCAGTTATCTGCTAAGTGCAGTATAAATATAATGCTATATGTAGTAAAAGGAATGAAGCTGAAAAAATATTTTTGAAACTTTGCAGCATCGTGAGGAAAGATTTCGACAGACTTCAGAAAGCACAAATCAAAGAGTTCTATGGTGGAGTTTGCTTCAAACTGGAGTCCTTCTAGGCATTGGCTATTGGCAGATGAGACATCTCAAGAGTTTCTTCGAAGCTAAAAAATTAGTGTAAAGTTATAAAATAAACATTTAGTCATATAAAGTTTTCTATTTATATCCAAAAATGTGACTTTCTAAAGTATGAATTCAGATTTTCTAACATAAACTTTTTGTTGTGATCTGCATTTTTTTTTCAAATAAAATGTTTAATATATTTTGTTTTGTTAATCATCCTATTTTCATTTTAGAATTTAGGTTCTCTCAGAGTTCACTAGGTTCCCTGTGTCTACTCTGCTACTTACAGAATGAGGCAACAGCGGTAAAATGCCTATTATCTTATGACAATTCTATATAAAAATAGCTATAAATATTGTACTTAATAGTTCATTCAAATTCAAAATATTTCTTATTCAAATAAACTATTACAAGCACTTTTGAATCATTGTAGCAAATGTGGCGCAGAGTGATATAGTATCTGAGTGTACACAATGGTTGTGGCTTCAACTCCCCAGTTGGAGGAAAGCTGTGATAAGATATTCAATGCCACTCAATATGCAATGTCTCTAATAAGGATGGGAAGCAAGAAATGGAGTATGTTTAATAAGTTCTCTGTATACTCTGCTATACTTCAGATTAAGTGTAAAGGTGAAAAAAAAGGGAATAAATTTATTGCACACTATAGAATACAATACAGTGAATGTAAATTATTATCATTTAATTGCTTTGATTCATTAATTATAGCATGTAGCAAATTATAGCAAGTATCACCAATGTCTTAAAAATGTAATAACATTAGCTTTAAATGCTTAGTCGATTGGTTATTTTAAAAAAATATTGATTGGGCACACAATAAAAAGAAATAGAAATTTTATTTATAGCATTTATTTATCTTTCTTTCATATATATCATATCCAAAATAAAAATAGTATCAATATTTATATTTTAAACAGATTGTTACTTACTAACTAATTAATATATATATATCCTAAATAATCATTTACAGCCTCAAAATTAAATAAAATATTTATACATTAGTAACAAAAATAATTTACACAGTATCTTCAATATAAACAGGAAAAGAAGAGTAAATATTAAATTTATATTAATCGTTTATTATATAAATGTTAATAGTTTTACATTTAATAAAGCATTCATATTTGAAAGTAATTAATGTATATGTTCCCTAACAATGAAAACATCATCTAAAAAGTTGATAAATGGTTTAGGATTAGGCTTTGACATTGGCGATAACCAGCTAAAGTCAACTGTTTCGAGTGTGCTTGCCAATGTAGCACAAGTGCAATAATACAGGTTCCCATCAACTTGCAATTGCTCAGCTAATTCAATTTGATGATTATCCATTAGGGTTTCGTTAATAACAACTAATAAAGGTTTGTTAGCGTCGAGAGCCTCTAAACAACTGCCGGCCCCTGCATGACTTATTACAAGATCTGCGTTATCCATATCGTCTTTGAGCGAATCTTTAAATTTGTAAAGATGTATTTTCAAGTCTTCTTTCTCATAATTGCCAGGCTCAATATCACTGTTTCCGATTTGGAATGTTAACTCCTTACAACCAATTTTCTTTAGCGCGTAAAGCACGGGTTGTGACAAAACATATTTACATAATAGATCAAAGCGCGTTGTTCCGACTGTTATAAACACTTTATTATATTCTGTCTGCATTTTTTGAGAATAAACTTTTAAGTTATATTAGATAATAGTAGCTATTAATAAATAATTGGTAAAACATGCATGCAAATGAACATAATACCCGTTTTTACCCGTTGTTTCTTTAACATAAACCCGATGCTGTCAAAGTCAATGACAGTAGTTTAGTTAGGCAACAGATAAATAAAACTTCTCAGTTACATTAACGTACTCAACTATTCACTATTCTGTAGTCTGTAATGTTAAATATTGCGAAATATGACATTATATGTTGTACCATACGGTAGCATATTTGTACTATAATATATTTCGAACCCTAAATAAGCTAATTTATGGATAGTAACAGCATAAATATGGTTAATCTAATATTGTAGTCACAGTGGCGTAGCTAGGGTATTTGCTGCCCGGTGCGGCTTAGGGGACTTGATGCCCCTTTCGTGTTGATGAGTTCTAAAAAAAAAAACAAAGCGATCGTCGACTTTGATGCCCCTTTCCTTTTGATGCCCGGTGCGGCTTAGAGGACTTGATGCCCTTTAAAATGGTCTAAGGTCTAAAAAACAAACTAATCGTCGACTTTGATGCCCCTTTTCCTTTTGATGCCCGGTGCGACCGCACCGCTCGCACCCCCCTATCTACGCCACTGTGTAGTCAATAAACGTTATATTTACTAGTGTTATAAAGAGAATTAATATTATTTGTAATGTATTATTATTAAATGTTTGTAGCAAATAATTGCACGAAACTGAAAAACTACTAGACTGGTTTCAAAAATTCACCCCGCCTCCTTTAAGACACTCCTTTCCCCACTTTCCGCCGAATTCCGGAGGCATTGCGTGTTGAGTGGCGGAAATCAACGCCGCACTTGGCCTCGACACTAGAAAAAATATATAAATTTTAATAAATATTTCATTTTCTTGAGTGTCACACACTTAGGCCCCTGCGCCACGAATGGCCTCTATAATATATTGTATTGAAAAGATAAAAAATATGTTATTGTAAGTTCTCAATTAGTTATATTTTTACTATAATTGAAAAATTGAGCTGTGACCTATAGACGTCGACTACGACCAAGTGTTGAGTTTTGTAATTCTAATTCTGCATTATTAATGTCTATAACCTTTCACGAATTTCTTGTATAGTGTATCTAGGGGTGTTTCATTAAATTTCTTTTTATTAATATTTCAAAATAATTGCATTGACATATAGTAAATCTATTATAAAACAAAAAAGAAGTAAATGTACATTTTTGTCTTTTTGTATACGTACATCTTATATATACTGGCACCATTTGAATGAAACTTTCTATATTGTGTAGTTATTAGGCCTGGGCAGGATCTAGGCTATACTTGATTTTGAGGATTTCAACGCCTGATGTATAACCATAATAGGAATTGATATCCACTCACGGAAAAAATTATATTATAAATTATTTTTATTTACCCGCTCGACCGCCCGCTCTCTTTGCTTTCTTTGCTTTACGAGAAAAAAAATGTAGCTGCAAGTGGTACAATATTGTGTGATGTTAAAATGTAAAATCAAAATATATTATGGGAACAGAAAAAAAATATTTTATTTCTTTGTCCACGACATATTACACCCTGTACATTAGTTACCACTAATAAAGCGCCTCACGAAACCTCACCAGTTATTTGGAACGGGTGCATGAAATGTTAACATGGCCCACATACTCCCCTACACATGTTTCTAATTAAACGGTGAATAAAATAGACGATTTTGATTGGATTTTTAAAATTTGGTTGGTATGGTTGGATTGGTAAAAATTAAATTACCACAATTATGACGGGGATTTCATATATATTTGTGAACCTTGCAAGATAGCCCGAAAGTGACAATGAAGCTATGGATGGTAGCGTGTGTTATTTGGTCTTCACTTCAATGTGGTCAGGCGGAGGATTTTCCGTCCCTCATCACTGCGAATGCTTCAATAGGTAAATTATAAATATTGTAACATTTTCATAATTATGTAAAATAAGACATCGTTCTTAATAAAAAATACTCGTATGTTAAGTGATTTAGATGATATATTTTCTTAGGATAATTTATAACTAAATTAGTAATTTATTGACCTATAGGTTTAAGCAGACATTAAGAATTATATTATTAATTGTGACAATTTAAAAAAATATATTTACTTTTCAGCTGTAGTATTAGATCGACAATTTTTAGGGGAGGAGTATCAAACTATATTGGATGAAATAAAGGATTATATCAAAGAACTAGCGCGAGTTGAACTCAAGCACGGTGGAGTCAATGTGCATTATTTTTCTTGGACAGCTATCAGTTTAAAGAAGGGTAATCTTGACAATTTTTAACTCTCTTAACATAGTGGTACAGGTGTGTATTTCCTCGAGTTGGGATCGAACCCACAACCAGTCGCGTTTAATCGTACACTCTCACTTTGAGCCCTCGCGCCACGACTGGTCTCTGAGAATTTAAATTTAATCTGAGAATTTTAGGTTAAATAGAATGCTCAAAAGAAAAATAGTAATAACAAATCGTTATATTTTTAAGCACTTATAACATTTTAATTTTTATTATTTTAAAATACAAAGTAACATTTGTAAAAGATTCTTTATTTTATTGCCTAGTAAAATTTGGCAAGGTTTGACGATTTGATTCAATTCAAATACCTTTCAGTTAAATTCAAAACTCACCATAAATTGGCGTCCATTCTGATTTCCAGCGCCATTAGTCTCCGCTTAAAGCCTGGCGTTTACTGTTATGGCCAAATATAAATTAGGGATGTTCAAGTGGTAACAACATAGATTTCTATTCAGTCATTTAATACAATTTTTAGTATAAATATCTTTATCCTGATAGTCATTTATTATACAGTATTAGAAACTATATGTACACAAACGTGGTTAATATGCCAAAATAATACAGATGGTGGATCTGAATTCAATTTTCTTTTTAATGTATTTAAAAAACTATGTCTAAATAACCAAATATAAAAAAAATACAGTCGAATTGATAGCCTCCTTTTTTACAGAAGTCGGTTAAAAATATGGTTTATTTCAATTTCACGCTTTATCCCTAATAGACAGAACGGAGCGCCAAACATTACGGTCCCCGCATATCTCTTTTGGCTCTTATACTGTCATGAACCTCTACATGTGAATGCAAAATTTTATAAAAAATATACAAAAATACTATTTTTTGCATTGTTTTTATCTTTGCATATTTCTTATCATTTAGCCCTCAGAATAGACTTAGTACTCTCTTCTCCGCATCCCATTAATTCAGAGACTATTCATTCAACTCTTTGTGTATTGACTATTTAGATTTAGGTAGCACATATACATTTCCACCAAGGAGGAACCTAATACCATTATGCTACGTCAGTCACAAGTAGTCATCAATAGCTCGATAGAAATAGTATTTGTCACTTTTAGGTTACTTAGCAGTATTCAGTATAGCTTCATGTGAAGGTACCTGGTCGTTATTTCAAAAAACGGAGGAAGAGCAACTCTTGTTGTTCGCATTGACCGAAGTCGACTGTCCCCGACTACCAACGGATTCAGCTATAACGGTTACATATGCTGCTGTAGGACAGGAGTTACCGCAATTGTTCCTGGATTTAAGAACTCAAAAAGGAATGATTTGGAAATCAGCTATTATACTACATGATGATACGTTAAGTGAGCATATTTTATATAGTTTTCCTTTTATTTTAGACCTTAAATTTTTTATATATTCCTTTTACTGAGGCGATTAATACATAAAAAACAGAGAAATCTAGAGTCACTGAGGTTTTACTTATTAAATCGTATAGAAATGTCTTCATATGCGTTACAGTAAGCGAAAAAAAAAAAAAAAATTATGTTTTACACATACCTACTGTACTGCGTTTTTAAAATTAAGTTTGATCGTAATGATTGAAAATATAAGTCTAGTCATGCGAATGGCCTATATTATGATTATAATATGTTTCAGTTTCACGCTGTGAACCTAGTGTTAAGACACTCCGTTCCCCACTTTCTGCCGAATTTTGGAGGCATTGCGTGTTTAGGGGCAGAACTCAACGCCGCGCTTTTGTGCCTCGACACCAGAGCGGAGAAATGAAAATATAAACGTAAATAAATATTTCACTTCCTCGAGTGGGGATCGAACCCACAACCGTCACGTTACAGCCACACCCTTGTGCCGCTGCGCCACGACGGCCACAATATCATCAATCATATTATAATATATTTGATGATTGAAATTATAATTTCTAAAAAAAATATTATTTCAAATACATTTATAATTAGAACTATTAGATTTTATTTAATCGCTATAATCAAACAATAATTTTAGACCGAGACATGATATCTCGCGTCGTCGAATCACTGACCACCCAGATAGACGACGACGACGTGCCGTCGATATCTGTCACAGTGTTTAAAATGAAACACGAAGTCAACGAATACTTGAGAAGAAAGGAGGTTAACCGAGTGTTGTCGAAATTACCTGTTAAATATATAGGTAAGTAAGGTAACTATTGATAGGTAATTTTAAAAATATCTGAACTTTAATCCCAATACGGGTAGACAGAGAGAACGGAGTGCGAAACGCTATAGTCTCCGCATACCTCTTTTGCCTCGTCTACTAACATCCACCTCTACATACATCATACAAGTCAATTATCAATGCAAAAATGGAAAAAGAATACAAAAATTATATATTTTGCATTGTTTTCTTCTTTTCACATTTCTCCTCATTTAGGCCTTAGAAAAGACTAAGTAACTTCTCTCAACCAATACAATGTAAGTGCATTGATGGACATATATCTGTAAATATATGAAAATCTTTTACAATGAATACTCAAACTAACAAAGAAATAAATTCTTCGTACCTTAATAAACAAAGTAATAAATATTTTTACCGTCATTCTGGTGAAATTGTTGTAAAAAAACGGAAACCTATAGTAACCTATATGGTAGTAACCTATACTAACCTATATGGATCACTTTTCTTTTAACCAATCTCTTTTGTCCGCCTGTCCATGTGTCAAGATAATTATATTTTTTTTTATAATAATAATAAATCTTTATTTTGAAATATCACATACAAATTATTACACTGAGAACTCCCGGTAAGTGGTCAGAAGACACTTGTGTTGGGAGTATCTCGCAACTCCCAGCATATTGTGTTGGTGTATATTATTTTAAATATAATTATTTACGTTGTTAACAATAATAGTTTATATTTTAGGAGAAAAATTCATAGCAATAGTAACAACAGCTGTTATGACCACTATAGCGGAAGCGGCGCGGGAACTTCTAATGTCGCACACACAGGCACAATGGTTGTATGTCATATCTGACACGAGTGGACGAGGAAACTTTTCCAATCTGATCAACGATTTGTACGAAGGAGAGAATGTTGCTTATATTTATAATGTTACGGAGAATGACGAAGGATGCAAGGTTGGTGTTAAGTTGGACCATCTCATTGAACTAAATTTTTTTTAAATATATTTTTAAGTGCACTGAAGCCAAGGGAACATATGTCCCTCGAGTGGGAAGCGAAAGTTCGGAAAACCTATGTGAGGGCGGCCACTGTATCTACTAAGTAATAAACTAAGAAACTGTAGTAGTTTTGATTCAATTGATACACGATTTTTCATCGAAATTTAAAAAAATATCTAAACTTGGTTAGAAATTGTATTAGAATCCACAGAATTTGCATATTTTACATACTTGAAATTAGTTATATAATATGTATATTTAGGCTTTCGCTTAAAGCGAAGATCTTAATATTTAAAATGTTTTTAACCTATATTTTAATAGAACGGTCTGATATGCTACGCTAAGGAAATGATGAGTGCATTCATATCAGCGCTGGACTCGGCTGTGCAAGAGGAGTTCGATGTGGCGGCGCAAGTGTCAGACGAGGAGTGGGAAGCGATACGACCCACTAAGTTACAACGACGTGATACGTTATTGAAACATATGCAGGTTAAACATTTCACGTATTTTCCCGCATAGCGGGGTAGGCAGAGGGAATCTAATGTTAACATACTCATTTCCACACTCTTCACCGAGTTTTAGGAACACCAACGACTCATGTGATTTTTTTGCAATAAACTAAGCGAATTGAGAGGTAAAAATAAAAATTAAAAATTAAATATATCTCCAGAATATTCTCAAATAAATTACGTGAACAGATGAATGCAGTATATAAGTATCAAAATTAATTAATCTCTCGTACTATAATAATTCTTCAGCAATATATAATGGTAAAAAGTGAATGCGGCAACTGTAGCTCGTGGCGGGCGCTCGCCGCCGACACCTGGGGGGCTACTTACAGGGAAAAAACATATGAAACTAAACGTAACGTGACGTCCATCGTTATTGAACATGTTGAATTATTGAATGTGAGTATTACCTATATTGGGAAAATTTGTTAGTTCAGTGTTTCATTACATATTTTCAGAATTAGGCTCAATTGGCTACAAATTGGCAAATGAAAGCCTTTAAATTTAAGGAAATAGTAATCTCTCTTGCCAAATAATAATTCAAATCTTAGGGTAGCGGTAGTTTATAAAAATCTCCCTATAAAGATGCTACAACTAGGATAGAGTTAGCGTTAGGATGGTCTCCAAAAGGCGCGCGTTTACATGCCGTTATGTTCAATTTTTTACACGTTTTCTAAGAATTTTAAGATAAATTTTCTTCAACAGGTCGGTATTTGGCGTCCAATCGACGGCATAAAATTTGAAGACGTTCTATTTCCTCATATAGTACATGGGTTCCGTGGTAAAGAGCTGCCTATTATCACTTATCATGTAAGTTATATACATATGTAATTAAAAAAATATTTTGCTTAGTAAAATTAATATAAAACATAAAGATAAAATATAATTATAAAAATAATATCGGTAATACTGGATGAAAGTCACGTGAAAAGCGTAAGGACATCCCGGAGGGCATGTATGAAAAGCTTCATGACAGTGGATGAGATAAAAGAGAGATCAGAGAATGTAGTGATCTGGCTCTCCCTATAGGAAAAAACCTAAAATATGAAAGTAAGCAAAATAAGTTAAAATTGTATTTTCAGAATCCTCCATGGACATATTTACAATCAAACGAGTCTGGATCTATTGTTAGTTACCGTGGTCTACTTTTCGATATTGTAGAACAACTGGCGAAGAATAAAAATTTTACGTAAGTTTTGGAAATACCTGGTAACAATATAATAGTGAGATCGAATTTAGATAATAGTTATTTTAAAATTGATATTTAACAACATTGAAAAAAGTAACACCTATAAATTTAAAAATACTTAGACTTTGAGGTCTTTCTGTCTCAGTGGGGAAATGTCTGACAGTAAGCGCAATACGTGAGTGGTTTGCTTCTCATGAGATTGAATTAATTAATTTCATTTTCTCTCTCTGGCAAGACAAAGCGCGGCGTTCTGTTCCACCGACCAACAAGCTAAACTAAATATCACAATTCCAGACGTAAACACTATTAAGTATTCTGATCTAGTTATTTCTTCAAATGTTATTTCAGCATTCGAATAGTTTTGCCCGGAAATATCAAACAAAATCATACTAACGACACTGCAACGGATGTGAGTAGTCTTTGCTTTAAAAATCATGTTTCTAATGGTAATGATATTTTTTAAATAAAATATAAAGTAATATACATATAAAAAGAAATGAAAAGTGTTTTTTTTAATTATGAAGAAAATCTCTTTAGTTAATTCATAGCACTATTGTAATCACTCATAAATTTTTAATAAGTTAATATTAAAATTAAAAATAATGTAAAATTTAAGTGAATCTTCATATTTCAGTGAATCATTTATTTCATTGACGTACAGGCTCTGTAGTAAACTAATAAGCTATATTTTCATTTTCTCCCTTCAACAACTTACTGTTGTCAAGCTTAGTTAGTAGACAAGTTATGTTAACAGAAAATTGTAGAATATAATGTAAGCTTATTGAGAAATATATAACTAACTGAGAAATTAATAACAATAAGCATATTAGTTACAACGTTTGATTGCTAACAACGTTGTGGGTTCGATTCCCTCTCGGGGGAATGAATTTTCATATCTCATATGCTAGATTCCCTCTGCCTATTTATACTGCTATATTAGAACAAAAATGCTAACAAAGATATTGTTATTCAGATGTCTCACAGCGTAAGCTCCATGTTGACTCTATCAGCGATTGCGAAGGGGCGGTCGGCGCTCGCGGCCGCTGCGTTCACTGTTTTATCTGATCGTAACCCAGGTATATATGTGTATGAATATTAAATATATATTTATATTGTCTAGAGAATATTTCATGGTAATTAACTTATATAAATAAATGAAAAAAATAAATATTAAGAACAAATTATAAAACTCTATAATTATGATGATTAAAATATATTGTGGATATATTAGGTAGTAGTAAAGAAATTTTTATTATTTAAGTTATTTTCCGCCACTTCAGTTCTCCGTGCTCTTTTTGAGCAACAAAAATGTGTTTTTGTTAATTAAGTCATTGGTTTGTATAAAGGATAGCATAATAATCGGTTTCTCAATAAATTGACATTGTTTCTGTTAAATTTCTTTTATCAAGTTCCCTCATAGAAAATTTGTGTTTTGCCTTACTAATATCGTAGGAGTGTAGCAAATTAACAAATTAAAATATTTTGCCCAGTCAGAAGTTTTCCAAAATACATTTTTAAACATATATTTTTTCTACTAAACTTTTAAAAAATATAACGTAAATAAACTTTTGTATAAGTTTATATAGTATAAAATGTAGAATAATAGAAAATGTCGTTTCATTTAGGTATAAACTACACAATACCGATTACTACTCAAACTTATTCGTTCATGATTGCTCGGCCAAGAGAGTTGAGTAGAGCGCTGCTATTTCTGCTGCCTTTCACTACAGACGTAAGTTATTTTCATGTTTATGTAATATTTTACTCTTTCATTCGATATTGCTCTAAATAATTGTCATTATTAATAGAAGAATGTTAAATTATTTCACATATATCTACGTAGGCGGTAGGTACAGATGCAGTTTTTCCGGAAAATTCAGGAATTTCTGCGGGAACTCCAGGATAAAAAGCCTATATGCCAATATGTTGCTCCACTACCCTCAATCTTTCAGAGAAAGTCCCATAAACATCGATCAGCTTTCCGGAGATTAGCCCGGACAAACAGAGATTCATACAGACAGATGCAATTTTAAAATTATTCTAATTATTAGTCTTTCTACTAGGATTCGTACCTACAGCCTATAGCCATATTTTTTAGTTTTTATTTTATAAACATAAAGTTAAATTAAATAATTGAAATACCTTTTGTTCTTTAGACATGGCTCTGCTTGGGTTTTGCTGTCATTTTGATGGGCCCCACGCTTTACATAATTCATAGACTGAGCCCATATTACGACGCTATGGAGATAACACGGGAAGGCGGTTTGTCCACAATTCACAACTGTTTATGGTATATCTATGGAGCTTTGTTACAGCAAGGTAAAAAAATAAGGATAAATATTTATTGTTTAAATTATATCTATATATATAAATGAATAAAGTTTGAAAGAGAATTCGAGATTCGAGAAATCTTGCTATAGGTATAGTAAGATAATTTTGCATGTTTAGCAAGATCAATAAATAACCAGATCACGAAGACCTCAGGTCTTGGCACTATTACATGTTGGACCTGCCACAATCGTGTACGAGTGTAACATATATTGTTATCTGTAATATATATGTATATAGTTATACTAGACCAAATTACGAAATAATAAAGAGAAACTTCAATATAAAATAATATGTGGAATAAGAATAAGTGTGGAATAAGATAAGCTAAAACTTAAAAATGCAATATTTTTCCTAGATATGCTATATTTTAACAACAAGAATTATATATATTAAAACTTCTAATGTAATATGTTTATATATGTCATTATATTATAATTTGTAGGAGGCATGTACCTTCCTCGAGCGGACAGTGGGCGTCTCGTGGTCGGTACTTGGTGGATAGTCGTTTTAGTGGTGGTCACCACTTATTCAGGGAATTTGGTCGCTTTTTTGACTTTTCCTAAACTTGAAATACCAGTCACTACCATATCTGAGCTTTTGGAAAGTAAAACGTATACTTGGTCTATTAGTAAAGGATCATTTTTGGAGATGCAATTGAAGGTATGTGGAAAAATAGATTATTATTAAAAAAAGCTTTATAAGAACGTATTAAGTTTTAATAATTAACACCAAATTCAAGAAGTTACCAGAATAGTTAAGTTCTTAAATATAAAGTAATTGTTTTAAATCCTAATACTCGTAAATGAAAACTATGTGCAGAAAGTTAGATTTTTAAACATTATATAATCATCATTAAAGAAATTGCTTTATTCCCTTTTTAGTAATAATTTCATACGTGAGTAAATATCTGTATAAATATAGACACGACATGTATATGATTAAACATTTTTTTTAATTAATTGTGTTAAAATGAGAATATACCACCTAACAAAATAGTTCAAATAAACTAATAAGAAATGTTATAAAAATCATAGAGTTCTGACGAGCCAAAGTATAAAGCGCTAGTGAAAGGGGCGGAAGTGACTGGCGGCATTAACGTTGTTGAAGGCAGCCTCGTTTCCGGTAAGAAAATTTATTTCACATACAACTTTAACTGGAAAACTTGTTGCATTGACGTTATGACGTTCAACGGAATTCGCTTTTCGCTTAGAAAAAGCGGATTTAAGTTTCATAATAACATGGAAATATTCTATGTATTTGTTTCTCTTCAATACAATGTTTTTTATTGTTAATATATTTTTTTATGATCTAAATTAAAAGATTTTGTAATTAATTTCAGTTTGTCTTTTACAAACTGAAAGGCAAGGCAATTTGAAAATATGCAATATGAAAATAAAATATGTAATATGCACTTTATCCATACCTATATTATAAATTCGAAAGTAACTCTGTCTGTCTGTCTGTCTGTCTTTTACGCAATCAGGGCCAAACCGCTAATTTAATTGTGATAAAATACTCATATAGAGATACTCGAAGGTCTTGGGATGAACATAGGATACATTTTTTCTCATATTTGTAATGTTTTCGATATATACCAATATATTAAAATATTTATTAATTTGAAATGCAATTTATTCCGCCATGTTAATAACAACCGTCGTTGCTAAGCAACGATTTGCACAGTTTGTTCTTAGAAAACGTCACCCAAAATGAGCTTGCTTAACGCATCTCTCTACTGAAAACTGAAAATAATTTCATAAATATATTTAATAAATATTGGTATAGTTCAAGCGGGCGTAGCCGCGTTCGGGTCCACTAGTAACTATATATATTATTTTCCCCAAGGCTCAGAGATATTAAACCGGGTCCGCAATCAACGCCACGCGCTGATCGACTGGAGGTTGCGTCTCAGTTATCTCATGAGAGCTGAGACCGTCAAAACTGACACCTGCGATTATGCATTGAGTGAGATATCACACAATTATATTTTTGCAATTATAGAATTTCCTAAATATAATATTAATTTCTTAAATTTTCGATATCTCCCCTCGTCTTTCCACTTTTTGGTATAAATACGTAGTTTGCTTAATCATTCCGAATAAAATATTAATATTTTTTTTCCAGTAGTGTCATTTAAGCTTACAACCGTCGCTTCGTGTTTGTTTAGGTGTGTGCGTTGGCACTAAATTAAGTATAGTGTAGAGACACTTCAGCACTCCCGAGCTGAGATGGAAATTGCTCGATAGTGGGTCGTCTCCCCTAACGGAGGCTGTTCTGTCCTCATAAAGTTGCCGTAGACCTCATAAAGTTCTTAAAGTTCCTCATAAAGTTGCAATAGATGCTTAGACGTACCCATGGCCAATGACATTTCTCACACCTTTGACTATTTAATAGAATAGAATGCTTTAGAAAAGTCAATAAAGCAGATGTACACTGGCTTGTTGAATTCTACGCTATGTTCAATTTTTTATACGTTTTCTCAATTTTGAATTATCTATTATATTTTTTCAATAAATAAACAAAAATATGACGTGTCATCTTTTAAATTATCATTTCATTCTAAAGGTGCCGAAGAATTTATGGATGAGCAAATAGCAATGATAGTTCCTGCCGGAAGTCCGTATCTTCCTGTGATAAATAAAGAGTAAGAACTAGTTAATCTCGTTCGTAGATTAAAGATAATTATTAAAAATATGATATAGCTACAATCGTTTGACAGTAAACACGACGGTTGTGGGTTTGATTCCTAATCGGGGGAACAAAATAAAAGTATTTACATTTCCTCGTTCTGGCAAAAGTGCGGCGTTAAGTTCCGCCACTTAACACGCAATGCCTCGAAAATGCATTTAAATTATTAGAACAAACTAATAAAAAACCAACAATATTTTAATTAATTAAATTAAACGCCATTTAAAACTAATTAACATTAGTTTACATTATAATTGTAGATTAAATCGTATGCATAAAGCGGGGCTCATCACCAAGTGGCTGAGCGCTTATTTGCCAAAGCGTGACCGCTGTTGGAAGACCTCCACTGTGGAGGAAGTCAACAACCACACTGTAAATCTTAGCGATATGCAGGGCTCATTCTTCGTGTTATTTCTTGGTAATTTAAAGTTTAATTTATGTATTAATTATATTCATTAGTTAATATTGAGAAGCCAAGGTCTAGGTAGCAAGACAAATCGTGGCGTTAAATGCCGTCATTCAACACACAATGTTTCTAAAAATGGGTAGAAATTGGGTAATGGAGTGTCTTAACTTTAGGTTTCCTCTGCCTGCCCTTGTATGAGGGTTATAGTGGGAAACTGATTAAATTATATAAAAAAAATAATGGATTTCCTAAGTAGAGTAAACAGGATGATATTGGGGTAAAATCTAAAGTAGAGGAATATTTATTATATTGATATATGTACTAATGTATCTCATATTTGACGCTTACAGTGCAACGTTTCATTTTTTTCTCTAATATCTTCGCTCAATTAAATAAAATATAAAAAGAGGACAAAGTTGAATATTATTAACAAAAAATGTTACTAACCTCCACGCCTTTACAAGAATGAATAATTAAAATAACAAAATAATTAAGGCAATTCGAATCAATATTTATTTAACGTAAATATATTTTTTGGTTTTACAGGTGTTTTTTCAGCAACAACAGTTTTATTATTAGAATGGATTTTCAAACGCCGTCAAAAGAAGGTCGACCAGATTATTATAAAGCCTTATACAGATTAAACAATAACAATAGCTGAAACTATACTAGTTTTATTTCATTTTTATGTATTTATTCGCTTAGCCAACAGTCGTTTCAGCGCACTATATCCTATTAAATTGTGAACAGCTCGAGGCATTGAAAATAATTCATTGTACCGAGTGGGAATTGAATCTACAGCCGTTACGTTCACGATCAATATTTGCTACACATAGTTATTGACCATGTTGTTTTTCTCAAATAAATCGTAAATTGGTTAAGACCAGTATATAAACTAAAAGCTATGGTTGGCATTTGGCGGCCCTCCAGAAGATTATGCCCTCAGTTAATTGCGACACGTGCACTTAATGGCCTCTGGAGTCATCTTAGGTTTAATTTAAACGACTTTGTCTAAGAAACGAGCTGGTGCTACTCGCCACTTATTATGAGATCAGTTTGTAAGCCTGTATTTTTCATATTTTTTGAAACAATATTGTCTTAAATATTATGATTTGGGTTTTTTTAGTTATGTTAAAGTTAGACCTTCATGTATCTATGTAATAGCCAGAAAAACTATAAAACTGGATGCGGAAAGCGGACGATCGGGAGCTCTGGCGCACCCTGGGCCTATGTCCTGCAATAGACTCGAACAGGTTGAGTTGATGTAATGGCACTCATTCTCTTATATTCGACCCCCTTTCACACAGAGCATACTGCCCCAGAGTTTTAGTAAGAATTGTTTCTTTTTCAGTATCTCTACTTATAAAGCGTTATACTTAGAGGTTATTTATGTCAATCAGTTACTCCATCACCAAGGGTTGATAACGTTAGCCTGGTGAACTTGGTATTTTGAAAAAAATATAATACATTAAAATTTTAAATGTTTATTAAGTTACCGATGCGACGTGACCAGTCGCACGCTTCATTTAATAAAAATAACATTAAAATTGTGCGGAATAGTGCTCTTTTTAAAAATAATTTTATTATTATTTAATCATAATAAAATTATTCTTCAATAAATTTAATAGGTTAAATATGATATTTATTCCGCAAAAATATAGTTAAATTATTAAAGAAAAATAAAAAAGAGTATATTTTTTTGTTGGCAAATATTTTTTTAGATTTAAACGGTACTGTAATTAACGGTTGTGCATAAAAAAAATGTATATGTAATTTTAATTTCATTCTATCATGAGGAATTATCAAAGAGAATCTAGCAATAAATCTCTCGATTCTCTATATACATTGTACAGCTGCGTGACTAATAGCAAATCCGCAATTTCCCTAAGTGGGGAACCAAAAATTCCGCCATCCGACTTTAGCATTTAACCCAAAATCATCACGTATAAGCAGATGTTCTCCAATTAGAGCAAAATTTTCAAAAATCTGTAAGTATATCCAAAAACCTTAGAAAAAATCCAGAATCCAGAATGAATTATATTGCATGTTGCTTATAGCAGAATGATTGTAACGTCATAAAACCTGTATCAAAACGTGTCCTACATAAATGCAGGCTTCGACCGACCGGTCACAGTCCGGGTTAGGTCCTCGTTTGATTCGGCCGCTAAATTGTTTACAGTTTATTAATTATTTTTTTATTTCTAAGGAAATTTGGGTGTCAATGACAAAATCGAAGAGAAAATTTGCGATCACCGACAAATTTTTACCCAGGTTAGTAGTTTATGCGTAATTTATTTGATAATAGGTAGACAACAGAATAGCACATCAGTGTGATCTTTAACTCAGTTTTTCTTTATATTCTATGTAAAATTATCCATTTTCATAGATTTCAGATAGAAAAGCTTTATTATATTTCTAACTGTCTGCGCTTGCGCAGCCTTAGTTACCAAAAAATAACTAGATATTTAAGATTACAAAATAGCCGATAAATGAAACAATATTTCCTTATGAGTTTTATATAAACATCGTCGATATTTTAATAAATTTATTTTCCCCCTTTTGAAACTGCTATATATTTTTCTTGAATTCAAAATATTATATTTAATAACCCATTTTAAAATTTGTTAAGAGAGATAGATATATTATTAATATATAAATATAGGGCTTAAGGATGAGAAATGCTAGAAATGAATTTTTGGAATTTTGTCTATATAATATAAAAAAATTGCCTTGGATCTTATAATTAACACAATATTTTGTTTGAACTGCTGTAACTTTTATGTCTTCATTTCGTAATTAAATTATTAAAATGCTTTTTTTTCCTCTATTTTTAACTATTATTTAAATACTCATTGACGTAATATATATAAATATATGTCTTTATCTGTAAGTCGTTTACTTTGATTAAAACTAGTTGATACAATACAGTACTGGCTACAGTTGTAAATATTTATTTTAAATTACCCTATTAGCATATTTTTTTCGAAAACCACACGTCATCATGGAATTAATTCGTTAGTCATGTTGTTACTACCGATAAGCTCTAAAAATTTAACCAATGAAACAAGTATGAACGAAAATGGAAAATGAAGAAAAAAATATAAAAAAACCCTTACTCGTAAGATTTTTATTATTTTACATATAAGTAAAGGTAAGAATTTGACCATAAAAATAAGAAGTCATTAAAGAGAATTTTGAGACCCACTTGTGAGTGCAAGTTCAATTTTCACTGGGTCAATCTGTATGTTTTCGAGCTCTGCCATCCATGTTGTATTTTATTCAATCTAAATAAAAAATTTTAATAGCAATTTAACAAAAAAAATAATATTAAAATTATTATCATTAAAATATTTATAGTATTAACATTTCCCTGAATGTGATTTATATTTACATTTGTTACATTTATCTTTGATATTTCAAATGTAAAAATAAAAAGCGGACAAGCGCGAGTCGGGCTCACCTACCGAGGATTCCGTACAAAAAATTTGAGGTCTCGAGGTTATCCTGAAATTCAGGCTTAGCTTAGCCAGAGCCCTTTCATCTGACACCTTACTTGAACTAGCGGCTTTAATACCAAATTTTGTCATTAATTAATGTTTCTGTTTTTCAAATATAACTTTCATACTTTGTAAGAATTGTTTATGTTATTAAACGTAAAATACAACATGGTTTATTATTTATAAAAAAATAAGTTAAAATCATGTTGAAATATCCAAAGAATACATTGGTTATTCCACAAACCGGTTAGTGTTTACGAGTGACATGTAAAATAGTTGTTTTCTAGCGCGAGCACGAGGGCGCCGCGTGCAGGCAGCAGTCAGCGCGGTCTCGCGTGACATAACATAGTCATTGAACTTTAAAACCAGATTTACGAAGAAATGGGAATAATTAGAGAAACCTTTCAAGAATACCTCTGAATAATCTATGTTATTAACTATATATGAGCATAAATACCATTGTGTGGGTAGGCCAGTGGTAAGGACGGCAGACGGTTGGTTCGACGGATACTTCGATATAATATGTAGTTCCAGAAAAGTGGAGAACGGTGCAATAAATGTAGAAGATGCATTGTGTTAAATAAAATACATTATCTGTAGGTATCTGTAGGTACTTACAGACATAATTATGAATGTGGAACTTTAAACTGTTATTTATCGTGTATTAATGTAAAACAATGTTAATAATCGTATTTATTATACGAATAACAGTGGTTCATAAAATATACCGAAGTGTCTTAAGGAGTTCTATCAGACTGAGATTAGATTTTAGATATTAGATTTAAATTTACAGTTCGTTATGTCGAACGTAGCTATAAGTAAATTCGATAGTTCCTAAATTATATAAAAAATACATAAAAAAGAACAAAAAGCCAGTTAAGTGCGAGTCGCGCTTGCCCCCCACCAAGGCTTCCGTAAATCGATGCATAAATAATGCTTGTGTCTTTTGGTTGCGGTAACTTATCTTTTTCTGCGTTTCAAGGCACCATAGATTTGAATATTGAATATTAATTTTAGCTCGATACTTCCGCGCAATCTGAGAAAAATGGTCTTAATAGATAGACAGACGAGCAACAAAGGCGTGTAAAACAATCTATAATGATTCCGTTTTTAATTTGTCAAGTACGGAACCCTAAAAAGTGCCGTTTTGGCGTACCGCATTTGATTGTAAACGGGACGGTTGTAGGTTCGGTTGCTACTCGGGGGAATAAATTATTAAGCCCGGCGTTGGGTTCCGCCACTGACCATGTTTTGACTCGAAAATTGGTCAAATGTTTCATTCTGCATATCTTTGCTATAATATGCGGCATACAGCATAAACAAACAAAATACAGTAAAAATACACTGGAGTTTCTCTCCGCCTTTTTCATGTAATGTAGTTACTTTAAAAAAAGCTATAATACAATGTACACTGCCATTACAGTGAAAACTGAATACAACGGCATGTCGTTGTGACCTAAATTAGAGGATACGTTTCTAAGTCACCTCGTAGTCCCACATAGTCTATTTGGAACTGCTCTGAGCGTCTAACAACAGCTGTTCTGTTTACTTTTGCAAAGTATATTTTGATATGGCTACTTAAATTATTTTTTTTTGTTATATTTATGTATTTAGTTTAATTACAATCTTGATTTCTATTGAAAGTAATGCAAATTTTCCTCCATTTTCATGATTTTTATAATGTAAAAGGATAAAAAGATCTTATTTAAGTTAATAGTGTAGTGCCAGAAAATTTGCTGTAGAATATTCCTGTATTCAAAGTTTTTGAGAATTTGAAACTTGCTTCTATGTTAAACTTATATTACATTCTTAAACTAACATTATAGATAAGAAAGTGAATCACTAAGTTTAAATTTTAAAAAATACGAATAATAATATGATACCGCGTGTTTTCTAACTCCAATCTCTTTTGGAGGAATATTTCAAATTGTAATTGATGAGATGGAGCTCTATATTCAACTCTATTTGTCTCCGTCTCAGCTAAAAACAAAAAAAAATACTAACAAAAACAAAAACTACTAACAAAAGCACTAACAAAAAAAATATAAACATATTAAGACCATTTTAGCTTCACGCATTTTCCGTATAGGAAGGTAAGCAGTGAGAAATATAACGTTCAGTTTTTCGCGTGTACTACTGCAACAAATATCTTTAGCACGCAAAGACCACGTGAAAGAATAAAGAGTTGCTGACAACAACTTATGTTAATTAACAACTTAAGAATGTTTTAAAGTTAAACTCGCTTTCAAAAGTTAATTTATCATTTCTAATATTCTATAAATATGTTAATATGCAACAAACAGTATTGAAATGAGTGTGATCCCATAGCCGTTACTATTGCATCAGGCGGTCAGACCAGTTGTATGACCTAAAGGACCTTATTGTCTTCTATATAAATAAACCTGTTTGTGCATATAATTAAATGCATTCATACATATTAATAGATAATTAATTAATAAATTAATTTAATATTTTTTTCTAAACTGAAAATCTATTATATTTTCAGGAGGAATTATGAAAATTTCAAATATTTGTTTCAGGATATATAGTAATACTATAATGCGAATACTTGTCTCTCTCTCTTTCTCTAAATCTAAAGCTTTAGGTGTGAAAAATATTTTGAAATAATTATAAAAATAACTTAGATTAGATGCACAAATTGCAGTTTCTATTTATTTTATCTATCATGCGATGTTTATGTTTCTTCCTACCATAAAAATTTGCATAGTAACAAAATAAATTATAATATGATAAATATTTATGACAAATAGAAATAAAATTAGATATATCTTTGTAAATTGTTTTCATAATAATCACGTATCTACCGCATGATCTGTTGAACACAAAAAATAATCAAGACATAAGAAGTCTTGTCATCAAGTCATCATTTAGATTATGTTAATTTTAAAGGCGTTATATCATGCATTTCCCGCATATACCCGGTGAAATAGATATTAATGTTTAAGTTTTTGGCGTAGTCAGTGTTTAGCTGTGACATTTTGCAAATTCCTAAACTTGCAAATTCCTAAACTCTTCTGAAACTTAAAAAAAAACAAAATATTATTTCTTGAATATAAACATATATTTTTAATATAGCGTTCACATCACATATCAAATATGAATTATTTTAAACGATAAAAATTTGATTTAAAATACAACAATTAAATTTCAGGCTCGCTAAGAACTTGTGCACGCGCAAAGGCAGTCGTCGCGCTAACACCGGCAACCGACTCGAGCACGCAGTACTCACGCACATACAGCACGTGCCATAGGTCCTTGGTCTCCTCTGTCTTCATCTTCACATCACCCTCTCCCCATCACCGATAGACCATGGCCCGCGGCGACGAGTGCAAGACCGCCTCTAAGGCTAACCACGCGTGCAACCAATTTGACGTAACTGCTCCTATGAAGTAAGTCCAATTTAAGTATGTAACTATTTAAAATTAGCATACAGATAATAAGGAGTAATACAGGTAAGGAGAGGCCTCAATTGACCTTCGAGAACACAGTATTTATGATACTGGAGGAAAGTCATGTCTGTTAAGAATTCAAGAGGAACACCCCTAGTACATGCATGAATGACAGTGGACGACGCTAAAGAGTTATACAGGGAACGTAGCGTTTGGCTCTATTCTCTCTCGCTACCTAGTATAAAGCGTAAACTTAAAATAAAACATAAAATAATTTAATTATATTTTTACAAGTAAAACTACCTTATAACGTGTTTGTATAAGATTTGTAGGTATATATAAGAATTGATTTTGTATAATTTCAAGGATCCAATCGTTTAAAACGTGTTAGTTTTAATAACAACACAATTATCTTTTATTTATCTTATTATAGGTACTTGTCACAACAAACAAAACAAAGTTGATTATCAAAACACATTATATAATGTCTTAATTATGACGTTAGATAAATTTAATTCGGAGTACACTGTATAGAGTATTATGGTACGAGGCACCTGTCTTACTGGTGTCTAAATACACCTACTTAGGTCTAAATTCATTTAGAACAAAGACAGCTGTCATATATTCTACTTTTGTAATGTAGATATGATTGTTAATATTGTTTTATTTAAATAGACTATTTTTCGTACAAAATGTATAAAATATTACTAGATGATATGTTGAGATCGACAGATAATGACAGAACGCGACGGTTGTGGGTTCAATTGAAGAATTAATTAAATGTGATCAATATTTAATTAATTTCACTGCTCTGGTAGGCCAAGTTCAACCAAAGCCTATTTAAAATTTTAATATTTCAATAAGCTAGTTAAAGCGTATTCTTATGTCCAAACAACCAGAAATTTCTGAAACGACGCAATATTTCCCTGAAAGACATCTTAATTTTAACTCTTTATATTATTATATTTAAAGGGGGCACTGGCATATATTATTATATTTATAGCATTATCAAGTAGATTAGTTATTACATATACTCGTTATAAAAAAATTGGTACAAATTAGCGTAACTGCAAGAAAATTAGGTACCTAAATTGTACCATTCAATTGCAATTCACATTCACTGTAAATATAAAACTGCGATACTTTTCTTTTTCTTTATATTCTACTTACTGTTGAAGACTTATCCACAAGAATGGTTTTTCATTTTATTAAAAGGACAAAAGCATTCCATTTCTCGCGTTCACATTTAAACAAAATATACGAGTACATTACAAAGCAATCTTGTCGCAAGTGTGAATAGTGAAATTGTAAATTTGCGTAGACTCTTGGATGTTGTTTAATATGCTTAGGTTTTTCGTTAAATTTCTATAATATTGAATATTTGGAAAATATTTTATAAATTATAATAATAAGTAAGTTATAAGTCAAAAGCTTTTAACTTTGTTTTCTTTCTGAAATTATTATTTTCTTCATTTTTGTTATTCTGCTAATAAGATAAAGGCCGAAGATTAGGCTGAAAGGGAACTGAGTGTCTTAACACTAGGTTCCCTCTACTTATCCCTGTATGCAGGATACATAGTGAATCTAAAGAAATACATAAAAAATACACTGTTCTCTATTTCAGAAAACCTGTCGCTCAATCTACTTTCAAAGATACTAAGAAGCCAGAGCAGAAGAACTACGGCGCCTGGGGCCCCACATTCAAGGACAAAAAGACCTTCATGGAAATGCATCTTTGCTGATCTGCCAATTCCTATATGAACCTCCAAGATACATTGCTTTGCAAAACGTCATTATTTGTTCCAATATGTTTACTAAAAATAATTGTTTTACTGTAGAAAAAAAATATTTTTCAAGTCTTTTTTTTTTCATATGGAAATTATAATATTTGGCAATTTCCAATTTTGCTTGAAAAATTATCAATAGTCATTTATAATGTGACGTTTTAGCTTACTCTCCTTTCTTCTTCGGTGTAGGGTCTCGCGTACTAACTGCCCTGTAACATGTTAACAATTAAAGCATCATCATTTGCATCAGATTTTTTGTTACAAGTACCTAGTAATTCGACTGAAATAACATTTAAGTTAACAAATTAATAAAGTTATTTAGTATTTTATTATTTATTTACCTTATTAAGAAATATTATTATAGAAAATCCCTGTAAAATTTAAAGATTGCTTGAGAAGGTGTTTCTCTTAAAATAAAAAAATATTGAAGAATTCTACAATTATATAGAGGCAATCCAAAAATTCTAATTCGCCGACTGTAAGCGTGACGGTTGTGGGTTCGAATATTTTTTTCCTTACTCTGATAAAAAGACAAAACACCATTAGAGCTCCACTATTCAACATGCAATTGGGTAGGAAGTGAGGAAAAGAGTGTCTGAACAATAGATTATCTCTGCCCATTCTGCTATTTGCAGGAGCCTAAAGTAAAAACGTTCGAAATCCTAATGAGCTAAAATGGTTATTACATTATAATTAAAATATATAGTCGTAGTAAGTAAACCTTGTTAAAACAAAAATATAGAAATTTAAAATTAAAAATAACATCAACACTCAATATAGAAATTCATGAAGTTATTTTGCACCTACAAAATTCATGCTGAAATATATCAGAGTTTTTTAAAGCTTCAAGTTGGTTTTGTCAAAAAAATAAAAGTGAACCAACCCAGATATTCAAGACTAGAAGGAAATATCGCTGTCATACAAAGTTAAACTTGAAATTGCAGTCGGTTATGTAACTGGTTATGTAATTTTACATTTTCCTTTGAAATTGAAAGGTACTAACCTGTTTGGAAAAACATATTTGTAAGAAAACCTTATAAATATAATTAATGACAACTAAAATAAAATTTTAGTTAAAAATAAAATAATTTTCTACGAGGTTGCTGTGGCATAGAAAGACAGCGTAAAAGAGTAATTAGAGTAGTATTAGTTAAGAGTTAATAATATCGAACCTAAATTAATCAAGGATGCAATCAGGAATATTACTACTGCATCATAAGGTATCTAATTAACAGACGTGTACGGTTCCATGTTCCTAGTTTAATTTAAAAAAGTTAAAACATGAGACGGTTAATTAAAATCCCTCGGGATGTGAACACGCTTCGCAATGTTCAGGTGAAACGTACAGCCAGCTGGTTTTAATTGCATATCGAAACTGATGCACCGTTTATAGCAAATAAGTCAAATAATATATGTATTCTATAGTTTTTCTTATTAAGGTTTTGTACCTTTTAAGGAAAAAAGGAACCTTTATAAGTTTTTGTCCGTCCGTCTGTCCATCGGGCTGTCTGTCTGTCTGTCAAGAACCTTTGAACACTTCGAGATATCGAATTGAAATTTAAACCATAAATCCAGATCTATGGTATTTTGATTTCCTATAAAACCGTATTTCTATTTCTACATTTAATTAAAAAACACAACTAGACACTGTAGTTGGAGCCTGAAGTTGGCCAAAGGGATTCTGAACTTAGAAGGGTAGATAATTTGTGTTTGGAATCGTTTAATTTGTTTTGGGTAGTACACTCGTGCCAAATTAAAGGAAGGAAGGTGGCAAGATTACTTATTCAATAAGGAAGATAGCCAGGTCGTGTTTGGACTCCTTTGAGTTTTCTTGGCAAGTCCGATCAAATCAAATATCATCAGATCAATCAGTCTTGCCAAGTGAAACTGAAATTATTAAATATTTCATTTCCTCGAGGGGGAATCGAACTCACAACCTGTCGCGTTTACAATAGTATATAATCCAAATAATGTAGCGTGTAAACGTATATATTGTTTCACTGGTATATAAGATATTGAAAACTAAAAATGAATAACATTCTTATTCAAATTTAGATCTTCGGCGCTTGTAGTAAGGTTAAAAATCATTTCTGTGATAACTCTAATAACATTGTTATGCCTATTGGGCAAGTTTAGAAGAGGTTTCTTATTAGACTAGAATATTTGAAATCTAGAATATTTGTACGCTAAGTAAATCTTTGGCTTCTAAATTGTGTTTTATGTTCAAATATGGAGTAATATAAGTAATATGATATATGATTATATTTATTATGTATTTTATTAAGAAGAAAAAAGTTAGGCAGAGGGAACCTGTGAGCCATGTGCTAAGATTCCCCATTAAATTCCATGCCCCACTTTCCGCCGAATTCTTGTAAATGAAAATATTTAATATTTCAGTCTCCCGAGTAAAGATTGAACCCACAATCGTAGCGTTTACCGTTCGACGCTCGTGCTTTTGTGCTACGACCGCCTCAATATGGCGTATAATCAATACAAGTACCTAGATCAATTCCACTTGTGATTTTTTTTAATAAGATATAGTCACGCTATCGAATAAATTTCTTACGGAACAAAAGACAATAATGTTACATAATAAAAAAAAGGGATACCGTACCCCGCAAAATATGAGAAATGCGTGACAATATAAAAATTGTTTAAATATTACTATTAGGTACGCCGATATCATCAAAATATACAAACAGATATATATCTATCTACATAAGTATATACTTAACCGTAGCTTTTGAATATTTAATTTATGAGATCATGAAAAGTCATGAGTGGGTTTCGCTAACGGCTGCGTCACGCATTGCGCAGTATTAATGGATTCGTTGCTTAGTTACAGTAAAAATAATTACGTCTTTTTACCGCATAGAAAGTTAGGCAGGAATCTATTGTTAAGACACTCCGTTCTCTACTTTCCACCGTTTTTGGAACATTGCGTGTTGAGTGACGGAACTCAACGCCGCGCTACACCTTGTTACCAGAGCGCAGAAATGAAAATAATAATTCATTTCCGCGAGTGGGGATGGAATCCAAAAACTTCACGTTTATAGTTACACGCTTGTGCCTCTTAATTTTAAATTATTTGGATATATTTTTAGCTGATGCTATTTTTATGTAATTACGATTACTTCTTTTATGTTTGTAAGTTCAGATTTACGATGAGTCTTACTGTCAAACGTGGCCGTTGTAGATTTGATTCCCGCTCAGGGAATTAACGCTTCCACCCTGTATAACTGCATCTTTTATAATCTCAGGAGCCGGAAGACCGGCCGGCCCCCACCGCTCTTGATCTACATATACAGTAAAATAACAATAGCATTTGTTTATAACGATTTAACAATAAATTAATTCCACTTGATCTAGTTTTTAACACGATCTTGCAAAACATGCAAGACGTTTTAATAACCGTACCTTTAATGTTTTAAGCAATACGTATGGTAATAAATTAACGTCTAATGTATTGTATATATGTATTTATATATTTATTAATAAGGATAAAAAATCGTAATGACTGTACACCTTTGGTCATAAAAGTGACAATTTTTGAAGTGTTATTTCACACTTAGGAAAAAAATATATAAAGAAAAATGTATAAAAAAATTTACGTGGAAAGAAATTTACTCTAACCATTAAGCCATATTTTATGTTATTATCAAGTTAGGTCGAAATTTTTATACGCTTGTTACAACTTATTTATGTTAAATTAAATTTACGCTACCCAAGGATAATTACTTAGAATTATGGTTTGGCAAGAATACTATTTATAAAATATTTATTTTTTAACATTTTAAATTGTCATTTTACACTTATCAAAGAAAAATACTTGTTAAGAAAAACGTATAATCATTTAAACGTAGCGGGACTTATAGGAGAGGTTAGTAGAAAGGTTTCCGTTGCTTCTGCGTGTCTACGAAGGCTTCGCAATTTCCTAGCAATACCGCCCAAAATTGCGCCGGCAAACTCGCTCCTATTACCAATTCTTGATTATGCGAATATATGTTATCTTTACATTAAAAAGGAGCAATTAAATAAAGATAAAGATTCAAAATCTTTGCATCAGGTTCATATTTGGTGTTCACAGATCACATTTTCGAGTTTCGAAGCTAATTTAGTATACATTTATTTATTTAAATTTTTATGTATTTAATATATTTTTAAAGCGTTATATAATTATATAAATATTCTATTTAATGCATCACCCACTTTTATCATTACTCGACATCCAAAGGTTGCTTGGAAGAGATCGCTTTTAGCGATAAGGCCACCTTGTACTTTTTATTATTTTCAAGTTTGTTTAATGTATTTCTTTTAATGTGCAATAAAGTATATTTATTATGATTGTTTAAATATGATATTTAAAAGGCTAAGGACAGCGTCAGATTACAAACAGTTGATTGTGGGTACGAGGCAAATGATGACAAGTTATTAACGTTTGCAATTCCACCACTGAACACGCAATGACTCGAATTGAGGCGGAAAAATGATAAAATGTGAAACTGAAGCTGTTGACTACAGGAAAGACCTTTTATTGACATTAAATTGTAGCTTTCATATTTATTGAGAGATTTATTTATAGTTATTGGTGGCGTTAAGAAAAATGGCAATTGGTCCAACCATTCAAAATGCCATATCAGAGAGTGAGTGTTAAGTATACATAATTACATACATATATACTATAGTTTTAAATATCAAACTAACAATTTAAAATCATTTCCCAGTGTTTATCCTGCATAGAATAAAATAAAAACAATCCTTAATAAATTAGGCCTATAATTATGCAAATGCATCGGTGTGCAAGGATGCGCTAATGACGGTGATGTATGCAACAAAGGTACCAAACGCATGCGATACCTTATGAAAACTAAAGGAAACTGCCGACTATAAATATGCAATATTTTTTAATGACCGGCACACTTCAGCCAAAGAAATCCAAGAAAATGAACAGCTACATTACTGTGAGTAATATTTTTTTTTTATTATAACCTGATTCTTTTTTTTCTACAGTTTCGCGCTTTTCTATAGCAGGCAAGGTTCCCCACTTACTTCCTTATTTTCGAGGCATTATTTGTCAGGTGACTCCTGCGTGTTCTCTTCCTCCCCAAGTGGAAATCGAGCCTACGGCCGTCGCGTTTACAATCAGACGCCGTAATGCTTTGCCATAATGGACTTTATTCTTAAATCTAGTATATAAATAAACTAATTATATTTGCAGTAAACTATAAGAAAGTCCATTTTTATGGTAAACAGTGTGTTTTTTTTAAATATGATTAAAAAATAATTTGTTTTAAAAAGCCGACTTTTTAAAAATCATTTATACGTTTTAATTATTATTTCAATTGGAAATCAAATTAGTACTAAGCGTTGCGAATAAATTTATGTGAGATATTAGACTAACTTTCTAAGGTATTCATGAAAATCTAATAATAATTTATTACGAAAAAAAAAATAATAATTTCACAAAAATTACTATCTTTCAGTTTGCCTGCCTATTAGCGGTCGCCGCTAGCGCGTACGGCTCTGGCCTCGGCCTCGGCTATGGCGGACTCGGTTACGGTGGTCACGGCGGCTACGGTGGCTACGGCTACGGGGGCTACGGTAATTATTCTACTTTAAAATTTACATTTACTTATCTAATTGAGAGAAGTTATTTTTAAATTTTATGGCAACTAATCATTTTTTCGCCTACAACAAATAATATTTCTGTAATATAACCTAATAAACTAAACATAATATAAATTATATATTTATATCTATTTTATAACTTTTTATTTCTTTTTAGTATAATAAAATATTAATATATTTTATTTTCAGGATCAATCATAAAGGAACCCATTATCGTCAAACCTGCTCCTATTATAAGTCCACTGCCGATTATTAAACCTTACCCCATTATTAACCCGCTGCCTATTATTAAGCCTCTCCCCATAATCAAACCTCTTCCCATCATAAAGAATGTGGAAATTGCTCCCATACTGTCTGAACCTATTTTAAAATCTGTGCCCGTATACGGCGGGTATGGACTTGACAAGGGACTTGGTTATGGACTTGGTCTTGGTTATGGACATTATGGACATTGATACAGCTATGGAAAAGGCGTCTAATTAACTGGACTAAATGTTTGAAAAGCTGAAGTGATATTTTTTTCTATTTTTGTATCTCTTGTCTATTTTATTTTTCTTATTAAATGTGAATTCTTATTTTAATAAAGTATCTTCATTTGTATATTTTTGTTTTTTATTACCTATGATTGAAAATGTATACTGAAATAATATCTCTGAAAATATGTAATAATATATATTTGTACCATAATAATTTTAATGTTACGTTATATTTTAATTTTGATACTTTAAAAGAATCATGTATAAAGAACACACATTTATATAAAACGTGACAAAAGAAAGTCAACAGAACTAGCTTTCTTTTAAGCGTACAACTAAAATTATGAGCGAAAGGTACGTACATACGTGTCAGCCGAGCCCAGAATGCTAAAACCGCAAGACCCTATATAAATAATACTTATCAACAAGGCCTTACAAATACTTGGGAATATTCGATACATTTTATTTGCCAACTATATTTATGATATATTGGTAAAGTACAGTCAGCAAAGTGGTAAAATATTGTTTGTTAGTATAGACTAATAACGTTATTAATAATACTTTATCGGATATTCTGCCATATATTCAAACTCTTGCTTTATGTTGTTTTTCTAATATTAGTCTTTTTTCTAATAGTAATCTGTTTTGCTACAGTAGACGGCATACGATCATGATTTTACTTTAAATTTTAACTTGTTGTCCCTATATATCCGTATGAAATTTTAAAATCTCAAAGTTAGTTTAGGTTAGGAGCGTACTAAATTGTAGGTTATCGACAGGCGAGACGTTCGCCAGGAATGTTTTGTGTAATGTTTATAGACTTTATAGACTTATTTCATGTATAAGAATTATTATATATCACGCTTGTAATGTTTAATAATTCTTATACATGATTTTTTTTTCATGTTTATAAATATGAAACAGAAGCTTGCTCTGCAATCAATGTTCTACCAGGTGCTTTATTATTTTAAGAAATAAAGAAGTTAGCATTTGTTTTAGCTTAACTAAAAAATGTGCAATGTTGATTTACATCACCATATTTGTAACTAGATGTTATATGATTGTTATTATAATATACCAACTTTAAAATATACGAATTATTCGGGACATTATATTTATAATGTCCCGAATAATAATTATAACTGGTTACTATGCCGAACGGAAAGGTTATTTTGTATTTGAACCCAAAATAAAAGTAAATCATCAAAATTAGATATTAATTGTTGTCTTATATTTTGTATGTTAGTATGCGGACGAATGCGGAGTTGTACTCGTTGACCTAAATATGCACAATGAAACAGAAAAGATTCCCACGAGACATGTCGCTAGATCATTAATATCACTGTATTTTACAGTTTAGATGAGAAATGTTATTACATTTTCATAGTATATAGAAATAGAGAGCGAAGTGATGATTCACTACGGTAATTTAACAAATTATTTCTCTGTTCAATCTTTCATTATGGCGTTCCGAACGTGCCAATTAAGCTCTAATCTTTTTTGCCATTGTCACGTTGTATGGAGAATATAGAAAAGAGGTTGTACCATTAAAATAAATAGTATGGCACAATAGAAGAGTGCTGATTTATTTTTAAGCTGTATTCGTAGAGAAAACTATAGGTTCAACTTAAGTAGATCAAGGCAGATGCATTTTGAAGCTGGTTTAGTAATGTGTATCGTATGTAAAGTATTTTATTTCAATACTTTTGTATATAAATAAAATAGCAAATATTTTTTCTCAGCAAATTTTTCATTACAGTATTATTAAAATACTTAACTTACTATTGGAACTTAAAAATTTTATTATTTTATAAAATTAGTGTTACAAAAAAATTATAAAACAGAAAAATATTATATTATATTAAATTACTCGTGGCCTCAATGACTTGGCAAAGAGTAGGAAATGGATATGTCTTAATACAGAAAAGAGTAATTAGGCACCTAGGTTCCCTTCGCCTACCCTGCCATATGTGGGATGAAGCGTAAAAGACTCGATTCTGTACCCATCTAATAAAATGTCCCACCATCTCTCCGTTTCATATAACATTTAACAAAACATTTTCTGTAAACTTAAAAGCAGTTAGGCAAACAAAATTGCACCCGGTCTCTAAATATTTAAGTAAATAGCAAATTCTCGCCAAGGAGGTACATCTGTTCGAGTGTGCCAGTACACATTACGCAGTATAAATGGTAGCTTCGTTTCATAAGGCTTTGGAAATTTTACGTTATGTAAGAATAGAAGCGGAAAGAAAAGTGTCTTAACATTAGGTTATCTGTAGCTTTAGAGCTTTTTGTAAGCTTCAGTTTTATCAGATTTTTAGAAAGAAAAATAAATTTTGACTATTGGACATTTCGTTCCATTGTTACAGTAAGCGTACCCACTCAGATAAATTGAACCCTTACAGTCGCTGTTTTTTAATATGACTAAAAACCTCTGAATAAACTTTCAATGATTAATATGCAAAGTGCAACTAATATAATTTTTTATTTTGAAACCTATATCTATAGGATACATTTAAATATAGTTATTTCATAAATTTATAATAGGTGTCTTTTTTTAAATCCTTAAATAAGAAAAACGTAAACTTTAATTTTAACAATAACGTAAAAAAGAGACAAATGAAAGTCTCTCCGATTTTTTTTAAAACAACTTGAACAATAAATTATAAAAACTTCGAAAGACAGTTAGTATATCTATACTTCTTCTATACTAATATAATAAAGCGGAAGAGTTTGTTTGTTTGTTTGTTTGTTTGTTTAAACGCTAAGATCTTTGAATCTACTGGTCCGATTTACTATGTTTTTGTTTTGTATGAAAGCTGCATTCTTCAGAAGTGCTATAGGCTATATAATATTACATTACACATATGTACTAATAAATTAAAATACTTTCTAATTTGACATGCAATTTATTCTGCCATGTTAATAACAACCGTCGTTGCTAAGCACCGGTTTGCAAAGTTTCTTTGTTGTTTTAAGAAAACGTCACCCAAAATGAACTTACATTTTGATATTCATCCTTATAAAAATAAATATATTATATAATATTTAATAAATATTCTTATAGTTCAAGCAGGCGTAGCCGCGTCCGGGTCCACTAGTCTTATATATAATTTATAAGAAAGAAAATTACCAAGAACTCTAAGAAAAAATGTAATAACTAACGATACACCAATCAAGTGTATTGATCGCTTATAGCTACGAAACATTCTTCTGGCAAATCTTAAATGTTTGTATGGCTACTCAATTTATATCCATTTAATTAACATTTCTTACATAACGTTGTTGTATAGTTACTTAAATATTTACCCTACTTGTGCTTTTCTATTTTTGGGTTTAGATTTAACGAAAGAGGTACGTACATATGTAGAGACCGTAGCGTTTGGCGCTCCATTCTCTCTGACTCCCTGTTACTGTTCCCTGCTGTGTGAAGCTATGTTAAGTTTACGTTAAGATTTTACTTTAGGAAAGAGTTCATAACAGATGTAAATTTTCTGCAAATTCTTCTCTCAAATTTCCTCAAATTCTTTCTTAATGCAAGCAAGAATACTAATACTATGTAAGATAAGTAAAACTACTAGACGTAGGGGCACAGTCAAGCATGTAACTGCAAAGGAAACCTCATTGGCCGTACCCTGCTACATGAGGAATACTACGTGAAGCTAAAAAAAAGGAAAAAAATACTGTAAATCCCTATGAAGAAAATAACTGAAAATAACTAAATTCCTATTTCCTTAAAAATTATTCTTATTTTTTTACTTCAAAAGAATAATATTATAATATTCTCGTCTTAATACTAATCTCATAGCAAAAGAAAAATTAATAAGTCTGCTGTAGGTAGATTATATCATAAATTTATTTTTAAATAACTTAATAACATAAATTAAGAAATATTATATAAACTTGTACTGTACAGAATATTTTATAGAGTTATCAAGTCGGAAAATTTAAGAGACCTACTAAGACAGTTCTACTGAATTATTAAACAGTAAATGCTAGTAACGTAATTACTTTTGTTTCATTTAAAATTGGGCTATTATATTATTCATACTATATTTCTAGTTTGTAATAAAAGGACAGATATTCTGAACAAGCGGTATTTTTACATATTTTTTTCTATTAATAAAGGAAGATAGAATGAAAAGCTCAGTGATATATCACTAGCTATATACTTTAAGGACACACAGGATCGTCAACACACATTCTGAATACTATTTAATAGAGTCCACGAAAAAAAAATAAGTCATAAAGACAACCAGATCTTTTTCCTGCTGAATAATGTTTTTTTTGTCAAAAGAAAATTAAATGTATAATTAACATGACACACTGAGGATATAAATCCTCAGTGTGTCATGTTAATTATACATTTAATTACATTTTTTATCATTTTATTAAAACCCTTATGGGTTTTCTCTAAATTGCACTAAATACAAAAAAATTAAGATTTTAGTAACTCTTCATTTCTTCTAATTATTTGTTTTATAAGTTAAAATAAACAGCATCATTTACTTTGTGAACTATACTGACAACCGCAATGAATTTTCAATGTTTCTTTATGATTGTAAAATAGCATTTTACACTTGGCTAAATTCTAACATGAATTCTTGCCAACCTGCAGTCTGAAGTCTGACATTGAGGCTTTTAAGAATTTCAAACAACCTACCTTTTAAAGAAATTTTAGACAAATTATCCGCAGTGTATACTTGAGAGTAATTATTTTAGATTCTGGAGAGTCTTCAGTTTTTTTTTCGTTTTACTTATCTTTTTTCTTAGCATAACACTATGTCCTGTTTATAGCAAGGTAGGCAAGGGGAATCGAGAGGAGGATAGCGTATGTGTCCCGTTTATAGCAGGATAGACAAGGGGAACCGAGAGGAGGATAGCGTAAGAAAGTGAGACATTTACGTGAATAATTGATCAGTAGATTCGGAAATGACAATTATCGTTCAATTGAAAGCAAAAATAATTCTATGAATATTTAAAACAAACCTGGCAATAAGCACTTTTGTTACAATAAAGTTATATAATTCATGTTCAGCTTAGACTTTTTAAAATTTACAAATAAATGTACAACACAGAAAAGTTAAATGAAATTTAAAACAATGCTTCTGTTTTCGATGCATTCTCAAGTCTCAAACTTAGCTATGTAAATTGTAAACTAGATGTTAACGAAACAGTTGTTCAGGCATATTTAATTTAAGAAGAATGATCAATTTACATAACTTATTAATATAATCTATAATTAATATTTTACTATTATTATGTAAAAACTAATTGTTATAATATATTTGTAACTTTAATTTTATGTTGCTCATTTATCGTAAAAATTTCGTATTTGCACTTTCTTTGAATGTTGTGGGAGAGACAATCTAAGTTTATAAATAGTATTTCCCGCTGTTATTGACATACTTATTTTTTTTAAACAAGGAAGTGCAATGATATCACTGTTGAACCAAATGATATATTTTTAAAAACAAATTAGAATGTATATATTCAATATTCTAAATATCAACAATTATGTTATTAAATTCTTTTAAGTTCACTATGTATATCGTCGGTGCGCCTGCCAAAACCGTTATGAGTATTTTTTTTATTTTTTTTTTATTCGATAAATAGCATTAAAATAGTATTCTGCATAGCCTACAAAAACGAATATGTAGTATTTCCGTCTAGAAGTCGATTTAACAAAATCGATATGTGCACATAATTTTTATTTTTGGCAATGACAAATTCGTTATGTGCAGTTATGATCCAGCAGCAATGATTCGATGAGGAATGTAATACATTATATAATGTAATACATTAAGGGGAACCGTCACTCGAGCCCTACCTTAACGGTATATAACGAGGCAGAGCTCAAATCTCAGTCACTGCCGATAGAAATAGCAGATTCAGAGCGAGCAGGTATAGTATTGGTTGAAAATATGAGTCATTTGTACCTAGATGAAGCTACTGGAAAATTTGTAAGGGGGGAGTCAGCCGAACTCGGAACTGGTCACTTCATACTAGATAAATCAGCTGGAGAAAATTTCAAGGAGATGGATATTGATGAAATATACAATAATAAAAAAAGTTCTACTTTAATACGAAGCAGAGAGTTATAGGAAAGGCGTACCTAATACAATTGTAGAAGACACTTAACTAACGATACTTTTAATTCATGGATAAAGGAATTGTATGCCACCAAACCAGAATCATCTTCTGAAAGTAAACCAAGAAATCCTTCTTGTAAGTCAGCTTCTGTAAGAAGCCTGTGAGAATGGTTTTAGGCTTAGGGCCAAAAGTTCAAGTTTAATCATTACTGCAGAGCAAGCACATCACGACACACATGTTTGAAGTATACAGTGCCGGTTTTAGCACTACCGGTGCCCTGGGCGAAGTTTTATCGGCGCCCCATAACTACAATTCAATAACATCCAAAAAAGAGAATGGGTACAATGAAATAACCATTTATTTAAAAAAAATATTTAAATTATTGCCTTTCTATCTGCAAACTCTTTTATTAGGCATTCAAAGTCTATGTTTTCTGCAATTTCATTTTCGATTGATAAAGTTGTTAAGTTTGTTAATCTAGATTGCAAGATTGTCGATTGCAAATATGTCCTTATTAGCTTCAGCTTGGAAAACCCTCCTTGTTTATTGAAAAAAAGATAAGGCAAACGAGCGTACAGGTTACCTAATCGTAAGTGACCATCACCGCCGACGACCTCGTGTAACATCAGAGAAAAAAAAAGGAGAAAACGTGGTTTTTGAAGGTACCCATGCCGTATCAACCTGAAAACACTGCTATAGGTAGGCTATTCCACAGTTGTGTGGCTCGTGGAAGGAAGTTCCTACCAAACCGCACAGAAGTGGAGTGGCACGTATACAGATGATGTAGATGATACTTCAGTTTGTGACGTACTGTGCGGTTAGAAAATACGGCAGCAGGTAACAGGTCAAACATTTCTGCAGAACACTCCCCGTAATAATTGCAGTAGAGAAAGCACAGCGAGGAGACATCTCTGCACAAAGCGAATGTGTCAAGCCTTTCACACATCATTGGGGCTCCAACGTTCCGTACGGCTCTACATGGTCAAGCTGTTACATGATGATGCACCAGCCCAGAGATGAGAAGAGTACTCCTTATGAAGCCGAACCTATTCAGGGCCAATCGGTGTTTTGGCGTGAAATACTGTCGCGCTCTGCTTATTAAAATTAAATTTACCTAGTTATTGAAGGGATAAGCATTAAAGGCTTAATCTATCTATAAACCTTTCCTAACCACTTTCTAACAACCCTTCGAGTTTTCTATTAAACATTTTTTTAAAATTATTATTAGTATTAACCATAAGATTAATATACCAGTATCATATTCTTACTCTTAGATACTGTTTTATCATTATCAGATTAACTGTTTTCACGTAAAAAAGGGCCAAACCAACAATTCCTTACGTTTATCATTACTAATCATTAGTATACATATTCGTTTTAAGTTTAATACATTGTTGTTATTCTCATAATAACATTAAATAAATCCGATTATGATCTTTTACAAAACTGATATGTGCATATTTTTCACTTGTAAAAAATGGTGGTTACAAGACAAATCTGATATGTGCATCAAAATGGTTAAAAAAAATTATTGCAGAAGAAGGGTACATTTTATCATTTTCGCTTGTATGTCAGTTCAAATATAATATATTTTGTCACCATACTGCATTTATAATTTTTTGATAAAGCTATTATTTAATAAATAAGATAGTTTTTTGTCTCTCCTGAAAACTTGACTAAAAACACATAACGGTTTTGGCAAGCGCAACGACGATATACTGAACCTGCAATTTTTATTCATTGTCCTTTACAACAGCAATATATAAAAAATAAGTTGAATAAAAGTTTTGCTAAGCCTATTTAAAGTTTGAACGCATTGCTCCGCATGGTGCAGCTTTCCCGCGTGCTATCGACCGTAGTGCGGGAAGCACGAGAAATGCGCGCGCACTGGTGAAACTAGTGACGTACCGCGAATTTGGGTGTTAAGGAAAATTTAAAATAAAATGCGGTAAATATATTTTAAATTTAAAAATAAAAACTTATTACTTTTTCGGATAATATGTCCTTATCTGTGCTACTTATTAAGCATAGTTTTATAAATAAGATTGAGAAATTTAAATTATTTTACTCGAAGACATAGTAAACCTGTTAAGAAAAATATAATTATATTGTAGATATTTACCATATTTTAAACGTTAAATATTTTTTCTACATGTAAATAATTTCAAAGATAAAAATCTTTATACTTATTAAAATAAAATAATGCTTATCAAATGGGACAAATCTTTTGATATCACGAGTGGAACAAAGGTCTTTGTTCTAATTTAGGCGATTAGTGTTTGTTATGTTTTGAAAAATAAAATATTTATAAGTAGAAATTAAACGAAATACTTACATAAAAACAAAGACCATGAAAACAAAGAGTAAAAACAATATCCGATCTCATTTCAAATTAGGCTTTTCAAAACTTTCAGTTCAGTTTTTCTTGGAATTAAATTGAAAAAAAAATGCTGTCTTATTATGTTTATTCTTCTTATTATTATAATTTTCAACTTAATTTAGCACATATTAAATGAGTAAATATTTGCGAAAATTAATACATTCTATAATATAAGAAAAGTTACATTAAATTTGAAATGAATGTACATAGGTAAATATAGTATCTATCAACTTAAGCAATTATAAAAAAAAAAAAAAAAAAATACATGACCGTTTAAAATTTAAAGAATATAAATTATCTTAATATAGATTAGCTATAAATTTGAATAGATAATGAATAACGATCGTGCAAAAGCAGTAAGATAGTTTAGAAAGTAAATCAAAGCGTGAACGGTTTTGTTTCAAACAAGTGGTGTGTTAATGAGGCGATTATTGGTTGGACAAGTTAACTGTTAAGTTACGCGCGCTTTATCGATAAGGGCGCACGCTAGCTGCGGCAATGTCAGTGATGCCAGTTTGGAAAATTCTCCTAAATTATATGCTATTCCATGCAGTATAATATTTTGAATAAAATAATTTATATATATTTTTGTGTATAAGGAAAAGATGCATTTTAATAAAATGATGTTATTAGTTTTTTAATGTAAATAACCTTACCAAAAAAATTAATACAATCGAATTTTAAAAGACCTTATAGTTATACAATAAATATTATTTTTCAAACTCTCTACTTAAACATATTTGTTTATATAAAATCACATAATCTAAGGCAGAATTTCCCACAAGTTGGCAACACTAAGCAGAGTAACAGTCAGACGCCGCATGGCCGAGCGCGGCAAGCATCGCGTCGCGCCCGTGCCGGCGCCGACAAAGAAACAATACGCGTACGTACCTTGTCCAAGATCTGAGGAAGTTGGTACTGAATTTGCTTTACAGCTTCTCCGACATCATCAAGAGCCGCCCACGCCAGAAAAACAACCAGGTAAGTTTGCCTGTCTAGTTTACTTTTGGCGGGAAAAGTTTTAACAACATGGAATAACTTTGTAAACTTGTAAAGTATAAAAAGATATTATACTTATCTTATATTAACGTCCTTTAGGTTCTTAAATTAAAGAAAGAAACAATAAATATAGGAAGAATCGGTTCAGTGAAAAATTATATAATTTTTTTCATACATCTCTAAATTGTTATGACAGCGTCAACGATTTTGAATATAAAATTAGACTGATCCGCCTAAATTGCCAGGATTATAGCGGGCTATTTTCAAATTATCAAATATATGTTGTTTTTTTTTCAATGGACCAAAGAATAAAATGTTAGAAAAGTAGGTCACAGACTCGAAATTCAAATGTACATTTTCATGAATTGTTTATCATTTGCCAAGGGTCAATTGGACATAAACAATTTTAAATATATTCAGAGTGGTTTTCAAAACAATTAATGGTCGTAATGATATGTGAAACAAAAACTTAAATTTGTTTTAGAAATTTCAGGGTATTAATAATAATTTACATCATATATAAAGGAACGCAAGTGCTGTAAATGCTTAATACGTAACTCTTGTAGAAGTTATATAACTGCATAATAGTTATGTTAATAATAAAAAAGTACTTTGCTATGAAAATGCAATAATCTTTCATGATCTATAGCAAATATATATAAAACTTATGAATGCCATAAGTGGAACATTTAAAAAATGCTTTTATACAAAATGTTAATGTGAGAGAAGCAACTACCTACTTAAATTAGAGAAATTAGATAATTCAGCTTGAAATCCATTTACCGGTCAATTTCCTTTGAATTTAACCGACTGGAAAAACGGTGAGTGTATTTCTTTAAATAAAAAAAATTGTGATCAATGTATGTAACTTTAGAAATAAAATCAATTATTTAGATTTACAATCTTGTAAAAGGTATATTTTTCAGTTGTTGTAAAATTACAATAAATATGTATTTTTTTACATATATCAAAAATATTAGTATAATTAATACTTTCGGAGAGTCCCTTATACTAGTATATCAATTAAATATGATTATAGTCTATTTACGGGTTTATACATGTCCGTAGAGCATAATAACTGTATTATAAATGAGTATAAATTTAGTTTCAAGTCAAGCAAGTCAAGTCTTTATTATTCTGTACCATTTTTGTCAGTACTGCTGTCCATTATTACTATTAACGTAGAGACTATTCAAACATAATAATAATAATGACAGCTATTGTTTCTAAAAATGAAATTTATTAATTGGTTTTCATTATGAAAACCAATAAATGCATTAATTGATAAATGAGATTTTTTTCCGCTATCACACATCAATAAACCAAGTCTTTTAAATACGAAGCTTCACGCTGTCTCCCGCATTCACCAGAGTTGGCAGAGGGAGCCTAGTATTAAGGAACTCCTGCTAAGCGTGTTCAATGGAGGAACTCAATGACGCTCTTTCCCTCGACACTAGAGCGAAGAAACTAAAATGTTAAACATTTAATTTCCTCGAGTGGGAATCGCACCCACAACTTGCCGCGTTCACAGTCCACGCTTGTACCCCTGTGCCACGAGTGGCAAACAAATATGAATATTTATTAAAAATTATAGAGACCAGATAAAATATAACTTTGTATTGTTATATAATAATTAACGATTCAAATTTAAACTGTTGAAGCTTTGATAAATCTTTTACGAGAGCCAAAATAGATCATCTTAAAATAAGATGAACAATTTAATCACTTGACATAAATCACTCTTCTTTATTAAAGTAATTATTACTGAACTATTTAAATTGATGTGATCCTTCATTTTTAAATCTTAATGTCCAATTAGATTGTTTAAGCTATATTTAAATTTAATGTTCAAGTTGTAAGAATAAACCTAACTAGGACCACTTAAGGGAGCTTTGAGTTTTTCTATTTGCCACAGCGGCAATTCGTCCGCTATTCATTCTTTTAGCTTAGTACTTGTAACAGAGTTTAAATGAATATTTTATAGAGAATGTAAATCAAATAAGATATTTGTATGGACAAGAATGATTTACATATATATGCTAACTAAGTTTGTATATGTAAATTGTTTCCGAAATTGAATTTGTTATAATAGTAATATAATATTTTAGGTAATATCATGAGATTGTGTGGAAGGTTCTTATATATATTATCTTTGTTCTAATTTTGATGTGTGTTAAGTGCTCAGCACGTTGTTTAAAAAAAAGGGTAATATTTTTTTCATTTCTCATTAAGACACTTCTGTTCTCCACTTTCCACCAAATTCTTGACAGATTATGCAATGCGTTGATTGGCGGAACTCAAAGCTCTGTACCTTGCCTCATAATCAGCATTTCAGCGAAGATGAAAGTATTAAATATTTCCTTAACTGATAACGGTTAAAAAATACAGACAAATAGAAAAAAATAAAGTTATCATATACCATACCATGTCAAAAGAAAACAATAAATTCGAAACCGTACATATAAGTAATTCTATTTTTATTTTGTTTGTTGATGGGTTGACAAATAAAAATATATGAGATAGAATTCGGTATACGCAATTTTTCCTACGATAACACACTGTATAAGCGTTGTGTGCCGTAAAATTACGTGATGTTCAACCTGCGTGAAATTCAGTTTCACGTAATTTGTAAACATTTTATGGTTAGTATTATATTGCGGAAAAGATACGCCTATGAAATATTGCTTTTTTTAAATATTTAAATATTTTTATATTTTAGATATGCTTGAATGGGATGGATTTAAATTCTAAATTTATATTTTTACTCATCAAATTCGCTTTTTTAAGCTTTAAATGATTTTTTCCTTTATGTAAGTTCTCACTTCGTGGCAAATTTTATAACAGTAGGTCGATATTACCTTATAGGTTTTGTTTACAAATACAAATTATTAGGAATTTCATACAAAACGCAGCAAAATCGATGGATAAATACTCGTATCTTTTGATTGCATTAACTTAGAAGCTTGATCGTCTCTGTGCTTGAAGGAACTATGAACTTGAATATTTGATATTGATATGAAAGCTCGAGATAAATGGTCTTGACAGACGACAAAGTGATTCTATTAGGGTTACCGTTTTTACCTTTTACCTCGGCTACGGTTAATCCTAAAAAAGTATGCAAGAAAACAAGAAATTTATACTTATATAGGTATGTATTTACAAGCTTTCCAAGAAAATTCTTAGCCCTACCATGTAAAGATAATAGATACCGACTTGAGATATAAGTGAGACGTCCTAACTTCCGTAAACGCACGATCTGACGCGGAGTTGGCACGGTGTCAGGGTGACAAAGTGCGACAAAACCATCGTATGTATCATGAATGAAAGCCGCGTCATGGTTGACTTTGCAATTGTGCGTATCACTCAATCTCGTATATAATAATTGTATTTTCATTAGTTATGATTTAAATAGCATTGTAATAAATTTTAAAATATTTTCTACGATATCTATTTTATATACAAGCCGTCGTTGTGCGAGTGTTAAAGCGCCTGATCGTAGGCACAGCGGTTGTGAGTTCGATTTTAACTCAGATTTCAGAAGTATCAATTGATTTCATTACCACAATTTCTTTTTTTCTTCGACCTCGAAGTGCTGTTCATATAGCGCGACGCTAAAGAAATGAATTTTGGAGGAGTTAAGTTACCGTACCTAAATAAACCTTTTGTTTATTCAATTTTTTATTAGAATTTGAAAATGTATTTAAAATATTTTTAGATTTTTTTTTGTTATAAAATAAATAGATATATTTTATAGTTTCTAGTAGATATAGAGTCGATGTAAGAATTTTATAACATAAAAGTTAAGTATGATCTTTAAATAAGATTTATGTAAAATATATGAGGAGATGAGCAGCATCTTGATGGTAGCAAGCTAACTCGTCTCATTATCATATCGTGCACTTCACTACTGCCCTTTATTATATAATAGGAAACTTTTATAATTTAACTAACATGGTTCTATTATTTATTGTAAATAATGAATTATTGAGAAATATATATAACAATAACAACAGAATTATTTATTATCTGTACATTTTTTTATTATCTGTATTTTTATATTTTGTTACAACCATAATAAGTTTTATGTGAAACTAGAAATTCAATAATAAATGGTAATTTAACAGTCTCGTCTATTTCATTTGGTAGTTCAAGGCAATGCCTTGAACTAAAATTTATAGATTACTTCTTGACAGCACAATATCTGGCGTGACTTAGATTTGCTCTCGGGCGAAAATGTACGTAGCTTCAAAAGCATTTTGCTTACCAAATAAATATTGTCAATTCTATAAATATATTCTATATATAATTATTATTTTATAAAAAAGTTCTTAAGTGCTTGATATTTTAAAGCACGTTACTTTAAGCTATAACGTCATAGTTTTTAGGTCTGCCTATTCTAAATTTAAAAAAGCAGATCCAGTTATGTTCTCCCTTCAAACATAAGCAAATACGAGCTAAATGATAATCAAAATCTATGGATACTAGATACTTCTAACGCGAGCAAGAATTGAGTACTTACTACAATTAAAATAACAACAACGGAAATTGGAAATTTATAGTTATATCACAGAATGTTACAAGAAAGCTATTACAGACATACTCGTATATATATATGACGGCGCGTTGCTATGTATTAGTTTTAATTATAATTTCGCAATTATTATATTTCGATTTTAATTGATTTATGTAATGGATTATATTAGAATAATATTTAAAATGGAGCGGGTAACCCCGAATAGGGTAGTAGGTGTAGCCACGAATAATAGCAGACGTCATTGGTTGACAGCTATGGCGTGAGATGTTCACCAATTAACCTATTGGCTCCTAATCTATTGTAATTTTGCTAATCTTGTGAGATTTATTGTAAAACTGTTATGTAAACGAGTAATAAGACATTGTGGAATAAAAGTGTGACTTTTATTTAAACATCTCTGTTGCTACAACGCCCACAAATGAATAGTAACAGCCAAGACCGCTTTGAGGCCCCTTCTGATGCTTCTACATATATATGTAGTTAAAATAATAAAAAAAGAGTGACGGCCGCAACTATTTAAGTTTTATAAGGTGAATTTGACTTGAGATCGGTACGGAACCTTAGGTAAGCGAGTCTAATACACATTTAACTAGTATTTTACAATAATATCATATAATGAAGGTTTTAATAATTATATAATTAAGGTTTATTATCCATTCCATTCCATTAACTGAAGTACAATTAAATGCAAGACCTCATTCAAGAATCAGCTATTAAAAATAAAGTTACAGTACGAGTAGAGTAGAGGGACGTGGGCACAAGTGTTTGGTAGTCAGTGAGTCGCATTGCGGATGCGGCATATCTTAATTTACATGTAATTAATATCACACTACTATACACTATTACTACTATACTTATAACATTCAGCTTAGCCATATAATTATAGCATTCAGCTCTTTCTTTGTACGAGTATCATTTTGTTTATTGTAATGTTTTTTTTTTTTTAATTTACCTTCAATGAAATAAAGTAATAAAGTTAATTATTGTGGTTAAAAGTTCTTGTGAAATATAATTCATTAAATTATTTAATATTAGTTTTCTCGGTAATAGACTTTAATAAATATGTTCTACAATCTACAATAATAATTCTTCAATCTACAATAATAATATACTGTTTCAAATTTAACTCATTCCAATCCTTACAATATACTGGAAAGTTAACATTCATTTGTTCAGCGTTAGAAAGTTATTAATTAAGGAGAACTGAAATATTTAATTAATGTTTCATGTTAGTTTAGTTTTGTAGTATCGATACGTTGCGGGATTTGAATAGTATGTTTAAAAAAGTAAATATGTTTTCTAAGAAGAAACTTAATTTATACGTTTACTTAGGTAACAATGACACTCACACATCTTAATTTTAATTTAACTTACACGGACTTGTAATTTAACTAATTTTACTATAAAAATTATTATTTAATTTATTTTCTCTTGTTTAAATAAACATTTCATGAAATACTTTCAAATATTATCTTACGTTTACTTTAACTAATTAAAATTTTATATCGTAAATTTCAACCTACTACTATTAATGTAGCGCTCTATCTAGCCACTACATTATTTTTATTATAAATTCTAAATTATTCTTTGTCCAAAAAATTAACAAAAAAATGTTAGCTTCCCCGTAAAGATCATTTATATAGGATTAACGATAAGTAAATAGATTGCTTCACATTTAGATAGAATGGTGGAAAATTACAGGACATTTGTCGTAAATAATGGATTTGACCATTAATGTAAAAGGCTTTAGAAAACATTTAATTCTTTTATTACAGAGATAGGACAAAAAATATGTATTTAACAAAAATGCAGAGAATAAATTATTAGTAATTTAAATTAATTATATTAATTAATTTAAAGAGACAAAGAATACGTAAAATAAAGCTTCCAATTATTATAAATTTTAGAATAAAGGCAACAAATTCAAAGATTTATAATATGATTTTGAATAAAAGAAATATACTTCCCGCCAAAACAGGAATTAACGAAGTAGACGTATTGGTACGTTCCACGTGGGCAAAGCAACGAACAGAGGTAAACAGCACCTGTTGACATTTGTTAGATGTTTAGTTTACTAGAGTATGGCATAATCTAAGTGCCCGAAGTAACTTCGCAGGTACAGTGCGTTACATCAAAACATCCCATATAAATGGGCTCTCTAGCAAAAGAATTTTTCAATTCGAACCAGTGGTTCCTGATATTAAGGCGATCGATAAGGATTAAGGTTTGCGATATACTCGTATCGAATAAAATATAACTGTCCCAGAAAAAAACAATGTCGTATAAAATATTTAAAAATCAGTTACATTTTGACATTTACAGCTGAATACGTAAATAATATATTAAGCTTTATAACTTATTCGTTTCAGTGGTTTAAACTGACAGTTGAAACACTTTTACATATTAAAACTCAGACAAAAATGTATCCAAATTAGGCATGGGCGTTATCGTTTTTTTTCGATAACGGTTATGAAACCGATATATGGTTTTCATAACGATATCAAAAACGGTTTTCAGATATCGATATTGATAATACAGTTTACAAACGTTAAATCATTTTTAACGATATAAAATGAAGGCAAATTGACATTAAACGCTGGTTGCGTTTTTTAAAAGTATTATGAATATATGTTGATGAATATATTTTTATCAAAATGGGTCCATATCTCACGCATTTTACGCGACATTTTTAAGAAAAAAATTATGTCTATATACACTAATATATTTAAGCTATACACTAACACTAATTAACTTTAAACTATATAGAAATTGTTGTTAAAAAAAAGGATATACACACACTGAAATGCACAATTTTTAAGGAAACCTCGTCCGCAATACGTATCGCAAAGGACTAAATACAATACTAAACTATTTCTAAAATATTAAAAATTTTAAAATAAATTTCAAATAAGCATTTGTCACTTATAAACAAACGTTTAGAATTTAAAAGTCGAATCCACTCAAGTGTGAAAATAATATGAATATTTTAACCAAATTTCAACCTTATTCCCATTGTTTAGAAGTTCTTTTTTGTAACGTAAAGTAATAATATCTTATAGATGCAAGTTATCGGATATTCGCTTCATTTCTTTTACACTCGTGAGAAACATATAGTTAGAAAGAGAGGTAGTTACTTAGTTCGTGTTATGCGAAGTTTTCGTTTTTACGTTTTCGTTGCGATAGCTGCTGTGTGTGATTTTAAGTTTTAATACGCATCTGATAGTTGATAAGTTTCTATGATAACGGTTTTTTAGAAACAGATATCGATATGGTATGGTTTCTGCATCGTATCGGTTACAAGTTACGTTTTGTTATATCGAACTCATCCCTAATCCAAATCGTAGCACTTTGTTTAATCTGTTGATTAAATTCGTTTTTTTTGAGATTCTGTAAATTTCAAAGATTTTTAGTTAAGAATTAATAAAATGGTAACATTTATCAAGTATTATTTCTATATTTAAAACTAGCAGAGAACCTCCAGAAAATATCGCTTTCTTTAGTTGCTCTACGTTCTCTGACATATCCATATGCCAAATTTCAATTCTTAGAGAGTTAATTTACACGTCCAGTCTTCACATTATTAAAAAAAATTAAGAGATGTACGAAATAATAATAATGTGACATTTATATGTGTTTTTTTAAGTATGGTATCCCAATATATCACAGATTAAACATCATTCAAAACACACAAGCGCTAGTGTCTACTGTCTAGTACTTGAAGTACCGCAGAGCTGTAACAGAAATAATTAAAGCGGTCAAGTGTGGTAGCAAGTTGTGGCTTGTTAGTGAACCTTCCTCTCTGTTTTGTCATATACACATTCTATTTTTGTGCTCCTTTATTATTTTTAAGAATAAGATGAGAAACAAACATTTCTTGTTAAGAAATATAAGGTAAGAAATCAACCTTCAGCATATATTTGGTGGTTAAATTTTAGCTCTATAGTTGTATTATTTATAGTTAAGCTATTTTTTGTGAACGTGACGGATGTGGGTTCGATTCCTACTCAGGTAATGAAATATTTAATACTTTTATTTCCTCGCTCTAGTAACGAGATAAAGGGCGACATTGAGTTCCGTCACTTCCGCCTGATTCTGAATCAGGCGGCTGGATTATTGTAACACTAGTTTACTATATTTTCTCTGCCTGTTCCTCTTTGTGCAGCATACCGCGTGGAGCTAATGTATGTTTAAAATTATATAAAATATATTTGTTCTTAAATATGCATATAATTATAATGCTAAAAATTTTATTCAGCCTCTCAGCACTAAATATATGTATTTAAATTCCGAATATATTTTTGCAGGCTCTTATTTTTAATGACATTCATATTTTTATAAGCCCCCAATCTTTTAGTTTTTATTTTAAAAAATAAAAAAATAAAATGCACTCTTATTTTAATTTTAAACTCTCTTATAAATATTTAAATTCTGAATATATTTTTTGCATGCTCGTCTTTTTAAATGATTTTCATATGTTTATAAATTTCTAATCTCTTTATTTAAATATATAGAATAAAAATAAATAGATATAATAAATATAAATGCTCATTTTAATTTCAACATATTTTTTATGGTGGCCAATTTTAAACTGTCAGCTCAAGAAAAAGTAAAACGATTCATCATTTAGTGTTTCTCACATTTACTTTAGCTGTCAGGGTTCTTGGGGTGTTCGGAGAGCAAAGACGAATTGAAATTGTTTTAAAATTGATATTAGGAACGTGATTTGTAAAATATACATAAATATTTAAGAAATTTTTAATATATTTTTTAATATTATATAATATCCTGTTTCAGCTTCACGCTGTATCCCGCATGGGCAGAGGGACCCTAGTGTTAAGACATTCTGCTACCCACTTTCTGCTGAACTCAACGCCACGCTTTCTCATTCTCATCGACGCAAGAGCGATGAAATGAAAATATTAAATATTTCATTTCCGGGAGTGGGAATCGAACCTACAACCTATCGCGTTTACAGTCACCCGCTTGTGCTTGATAATTTTATTGTCAATACAATTTTTGTAAATTGTCTTTCTACGATGTTTGATTTATCAAATAATTAAGAATCCTTTTAGTTTTCCTGGACCTAAAGGGTATATGTATGATTTTTCTTTTCAATTTTACTTTTTATCTAGCATAAAACAGAGAAGGGAGAAAAGCTACCTCTAAAGAGTATCTCTTAATAATTATTTTCATATAATAATAATAGACATATTTTGTAGTTTGTATAGCTAGATATGGCTACATTTTTATTAGCGTTTTGCCTCCCGCAATAAAGGCTCACGCGTCCAGTTCCGCGTTAGTAAATGTTTACTCTGCAGCCAACACTACGGTATGCAGATACTCGTTAGTGAGAGTGAAATATGGTGGATTTTTAACAACGATTTGAATATTCTGGCTTTTTTAACGTACTTTGACACAAATATAACACTTTTAAATTTTTCTTAGGATATTTTGTATGTACGTATGTAATATTTACGTCACATCTCCAGAACTGCTGAACGTATTTCCATGATTGAGGTATTGTTAGATTCCTCTTATCTAGCCCAAGTGTTCTAAGATTGACTTTAAAATTAAAACATGGCCGCTGTACGACGATATCGTAGTTAGTGAAAAAATATTTATTTTTTTGAATACTACAATATGGGTATCAAATTAAAGACCTATAATTTTTCAACCAACGGTCCGACGGTTAATCCTAAAAGACTATTGAACTTCTTTTTTATGTTTAGTTTTATGCAATCGGGGTTTTTGTTTCTGATAATTATTTTCTTGATTTTAATTTATTTAGTAATAAAAATTTGTAATGAAAATCTTATCCCTGTAAAATATCTCTGCAACTCAAACGTCGTGATTAAACATTCAAGTGTAATCGTGACCTCTGATTCAGGCCACACATTTAAGTTGACTACTCCACTGAAACTCTAGCTTAGCTTAAAGCTATACTATATAGAGCTATACACAATATATTTCTATGTGAACGGTACATTTAATGATTATTTGTTGGTTAGGTATATTGTATAATATTGGAGCCTTTTGCATCATTTGATTATAAAATAAATGAGCTTCACGCTGTATCAGCTTCAGCATTGTTAAGAAAATTTTGTTGTAAGAAAACAAGTGTTGAGCAGTGGAACTCAACGTCAGGCTTTTTGACTTTGTGCCAGAGTGAAGAAACGTAAATATTATTAAATAATAATGCATCCGTCACATCACACAACGTTACAAGGGTGTTGTGCCCCTGGACCACGACGACTCTAATTTCGTGAACTTTATTGTAATTCAAGCTATGATCTAGTAAGTGTAGAAAACAAAAAATATGTTACTCTGTTCTTTTCTTACCACCAATTTGGAGACCAACACCTCAGCTTGGTAACAATGCAATTATTTTATGGAAAAAAATAAGAGCATAGCCGTAGCATCGCTTGACATTGTGACCAGAACCTAAGTCTGCATCATAGATCAAGACTGCTTCATTAAGCTCTAGGGAACACTGGATGACTCTCTGGTAGTGTGAACGAATTATTAAAAAAATACTTAAGAATTTCAGCTTCTTTGGCACGTTTTTTAAATATAATTAGTGTTAAAATAAGCCATATTATAAACTGGTAGTGGTTATAAAAGCTTAACGCTTTTTCACGCTTTTGGTAGGCAAAGGGAACCTATTATCAAAACATTTAGTTCTCCACTTTGCGCCCAAATTCGAGATTGTGCGTTGGTGGCGGAACTTAACGCTGCATATTTATTGTTATTATTCATTACTGGATATTCATATTTTAATTTCATATAAGCAAAAAATGAAAATGAGAAGAGGTAATATATCAAAATGCACGCGATGAAAGCGAACAATAGATCTAATATCTCTATGAAAGGGCATAGAAAATAGTTCCTCATTTTTCTACAATACATAATGGTTTTAATGTTCTATTCTGTGCTTAATTCTAAGTCATGCAATAATGTTTCGCTACAACGTTTAAAAAAATAATTATCACTTTGGTTGACCTAGAAAATATTTATTCTTGTGTTATGAGCTTCAGTATTTTTTTGTCATTTTAAAAAGCTAACTTGATATGGCGTTGGATCCACTATCCAGTGGAAACCAACGCCTTATGAGTCCATCGACCGGTTTTAAATTCTTTGGTACTTTAAACCTACTCTCGGTTCAAATATTTTTGTTGGGCGGGTAACGTTCATATTATTAGGGTAAATTTTCCTGAGTCGGATTCTCATTCAAAATCATATAATATAATATAGTAAGGCATATATGTATATACCAATTATTTTAAAATGTGACAATTACAACACTTCTTACCGTGTTATATATGGCACTATAGAAATAATATGTAGTACCTATATTAAAAATTATAACAATTTCAGAAAGAGTTTCTCTAAAAAGTAAATGGACTCAAGCACTTATACCGCCCACCATTTACAGCCTGGCCGCTAATTAAAAACGTTATATTTTAATGAGATAAAAAGTAAAGCAAAGGCAATTATGAGTGAGGGTTCAACTCGAGTGTACTTAAATGATATAACTGTCAGGAAAATGGCGTGCTTAATTATATTTTCTCCTGTTGCCAGTTTAATATTAAGAAATAGTTAAAATGGAAACATTATTTAACACATTTTTAAGGAGCCTGGTTCAAGAAAGTCGCATATCGGCATAGGCTATTGATATAAAATTGTCAAATAAAATAATATAAAAACTATATACTTCTAGTGTCGAATTCGGTAAAAAAAGGAGAACGGGATGTCTCAACACTAACTTTTCTTTGTCTATCTTGCTATATGCAGAATAAAGCTTCAAACTATAAACTAACACAAATTTATTAATATTAACTATTATTATTAACATTACTTTCAAAAAGTAATGTTTTTGTGATTCATTGGTGTGTAGAAATAAGAATAATTAGATTATGAGGGCGCAAATCTGGGTAACGTTAGTTACTGTAAACAATTTACAAATTTTTCATGCCTAAAAATTAACCCTAATATGACAATAATTTAATGTTATGGAATTTATAAATTCTAGATTGCAAATTGCAACTGAAATGAAGGCTAGCGTTGTTTCTCACAAAAACAAAACGAAATTGTTTTATGAACTTTTATATGTGTTCTTTTCTTAACATCAAACTAATTTAAATACATACATATATTTAGGGGGATCTACTGTTAAGACACTCTGTTCCCTATTAAGATACTCCCGTTCATTACGCACCGCCCATTCGTTAAGACATTGCTTGTTGAGTGGTACTCACACAGTACTCACACTTAAGAGTAGGTTCCCTCTGCTTACCCTACAATTTACGGAATACATCATGGATCTAAAAAGTCTTATATCATCAGCTTACAGGTGCATCAGCTTCTGCTAGTATCTCTAAACACTTGATGAGCTCGTATGTTTTATGCACAGCAACACTTGCGTCGAGGCGTCGATGCGGAACTCTCAACGGCAGAATTTTTAATGTTTTGCATTTCTAGAGAATACTTCTGGCTTTTTGTTTAGTGACTAAATATTCACCAGCTAAGAGATGGCAACCTTGACTTGAATAACTTTAAACTTATAAATAAATTCTTGAAATATTTCACGTTATATTAGCAACACTATAAATGAATTCGGATATTTTTATTTTCAAATCGAATGCTTATTTTGCAACGTTGATATGTAGAGCTTTTTGTTTTATATGATTTTGAGTATTACAAATTTGATAAAAGTAAGAAATTGTCGAAATTTTTGAGAAGAATTGATCAATTTTTTAATAGCTGAATGAATTTATATGGTGAATAAAAGTAATAAACGGGAAAGTAGTTTGGAATAATTTTCTTTAAAATTATGCAATTATACACAAACAGTTTTCGGTTCCATCTAAACTGGCATAAAGTTTTTAAAATCTAATTATAGTACTGTGTTTCTATTTCCAACATTCAAAACCTCTATATCTCTATATAATACACGTGAAAAAAACTTGTGCATAAATTTATAATTTTACGTCTATTTTCCACATTTTTCTATATAAGCTGCTAATATCTTGCTGTAAATGTATTAGAACTTTTAATAAAATACAAAAAACATAACAGTATCTGCACAAATCACTGTAAAAGGTGCAATTCTCTCGAAATTGGTAGTCGGAAGGCGCACCGGGACTCCTCTACAATTTAGTGTCGAATAGAATTGGAGATTTATAACCTCTTGAACTCTGGAAAGCGGATTCTGTATTACAGCGATTCTTATCGTTATATGGTCTTACGTGAGCGAGTTGTACATATCGTTACAAATGTATTTCCTTTAAGACAACTCCTGTAACGTATATTATTATTTAGTGTCTGTGTTTTATTTTGAATTTTCTCTCTTACTTTGTTTTATTCAAAAAAAATCTAATCTTAAATTACTTTGTTCACACTTTCTGCCTATTTAAGTGCTTACGTAACCTAACCATGCGCTTTGTCTAAGTATACTATAAAAAGTAAAATATTTTTCATTATGAATATTTATTTCTTAGCAATAATCATTTCCTTTTCTTTCAAAATGTCTAAAACAGGCTAATACTTATTTGTACGAATTCATTTCTTTGACTGCATCCATTTGGTTTTGCAGTATTTAATATTTAAGAGCTTAAATGGACTGGAAAGAAATTAAGCGCAAGTCTTAGTAACGTTACGTGTATTACGAGACATGAGAATATTCCTCTTAATTTTACTAGCACTTTTATTTATGATTCATAATATTTTAAGATTTAAATGAAAATTTATTATGAGACCAGTTCAAGCGACAGGTTGTAGGTTCGATTGCCATTTGAGAAAATGATATTGTGTTTTAATTTTTTTACTCTGGTGTCGAGATAAAGCGAGCTAATAGGCGTTGAGTTCCGCTATTCAATTCAATCAATAACAATCTATAATGCAATGCGTTTAGAATTTAACGTGACGTTTTCCACCGAATTCTGAAGATGCGAGCGGAGTGTCTTAACACTAGGCTCCCTCTACCCACTACATGCGAGATTCCCAGTTTCCCAATTTATAGCAATTGTCTAAATTTCAATTATAACGAGTCAAATTGTAAATTCCGTTATTTCGACCTTAATAAGTTAATCAACAGAATAATCTAATTATAATTTCATCAAACTGAAGTGTCGGTGAGTAATCACGGTCATATTTGCTCACCAGTTAATATAATGACATTATGAAGTGTTTATCAAATGAGATAGACTATGAGTATCTTAGCGGTGGATGTGAGAACAATATTTCTATTCTTTCACTTTCCTCCCAAATTCAACAGTAAAAAAAATTTAATTCCCCTAAGAGGTAAAAATCGAACCAAAAATACAACAGTTTTTACAACAACAGTTTTAACATTAACAGTTACAAAATTTCCATTACAGATATACATATAGGTATAGAGTATCAATAGTCCCGCCCGGTGATGCTGTCAAGACCAGTCCAGGTCAACGGCAATAAAGTCCAGTCGATAAAAAAAAGACTATCAATATGTCCTTCAACTAGTGCAGTAGATTTCTGAAGATAATATTATTTTATACATATACGAGTAGAACGTAAGTTTTATTCGTCTTACTTATATTTTACAAAATAACTTGTGTATTTTTGTTGTATATAAAATGGTGGGCAGATAATGGATATTACTCATAACTTTTATAAATAGCTATTTGACGTGGGATACCTTAATCATACGGCACATGAAGAATATTTGATTTAAAATGTAATTTATCTGTTCAATTATGATAACGACCGATGGTTATGGGTTCCATCTTAGTATTTTGTTATATTTTTAAATGAATTATTATATTAATTGATCTTTTAAAATCTAAGAGTTATTTCTCTTTGACAATAAAAGTATATGATGAACGGCAAGAACATTAAACATTAAACTAAATGCAGTTATTGCAACACAGTAATTGAACCGCATAAGCTCGTTCAATTCCGCGGCGGGCTTCCACTCTCCAATACTGACAGCTTTACAATTTACAATTCAATTGATTTGCATTGTTTCCTTATATAAGCTATACCGCAGACAAAAAGGTAGACTATTCTTTGGATTATCATCCAAAGAAACGTCTACCATTGGTCTATGGTTAATTAATTTAAAATATAAGGTAACTAAAGTTTTTGGAAAGTTCATATACAGATAAGGTAAAAACTATCATTATTTCATAAATTAGACATTAACAGACTCATTATATAAAAAAGACTTATTATGAAATACGCGGGATGAACATAGGGTCCAAAAGTAAAAATATCTTTTTTTTCTCTATTTCATTGATTTCATTGATTCAATTGAAATGTTTTCTTCTATGTTTTTCTTTTCGTGACAAGTTTCTAATATCTACATTAAAAATGAATAAATGAAAATGTATATGGAATACGAAATCCTAATGACAGTTAAAACATAATGCTTCATGAAACTGAAATGTAATTGAATTGCATCGTTACATTTGTTTACCGGTCGCCGGTCGCCGCGGTGCCAGGCACTGGTTCCGCATTACCGATTTATGTTAAAATTTTATTGGTTGTATAAACGATTTTAGTTTAAATAGTTCTTTATGTTTATTAGGTGATAAAAATCTTTGTATATATGGTCATTTATACTTTTTTAGGGTTCCGTGCATATTTCTAAGAGTTAAAAACAATGTAGGTAATAACCCTATACCAAAAACACTACACTACACTATACACTCATTTGTCCATTGGAATATAAATATATGTCCAGCCAGCTACTTAAGATTTCACAAGCGATGTGGCTGTAAGTATATAAAATCATATAATATTTTTTTACAACTTCAGGTTGTGTTCTGCAGATAGCAGGATTAGCAGAGGGACTTATTGTTAAGACACTCCGTCCCCCACTTTCCATCGAATTCTGGCATTGAGTGTTGAGTGGCAGGATTCAAAGTCGCGCTTTTCTTCCGTATCAGTGCGAGCAAATGAAAATATTAAACATTTCATATTCCCGAATGAGAATCGAATCCACAACCTGTCGCAGTGACAGTCACCCGCGCCCTTGCGCCACGATACTAATAATAATAAAATAAAGTTAATTACCAACATTAGCACGAGAGGTTATTTCATTTGTGGAACATGCCCACTGGGAGGAGTTTCCAGGGCACAGGATTGTTTAAAATAACTCATCGCACAGGAAGCCCGGTCCTCCGCAATGCTGTAAAATATTGATAACTTGCGCAAACTGCCTTCCCGTTGGAAAATAATGTCTATATGAAATGGTGTTTATTTTTCTCCCGAGGACTTCTTCGTTTATTTATAAGTGGTATCTATCTATTTTATAATAGATAAATTAGATATTTCTGGTTATTAAGAGTCTAAGATATTTTGTTTCCTTTACGAAAGTACTATACGCTGTATTCATCTAGGGTTAAGGCACCCCGTTCCACTTCCAAATTTAGGTGTAAATTAAGGTGTAAATTATAAAAGTAGAAAATTTTGATTTGTCTTAAGTTAAAAAAATAAATTATAAATTAATTAACTAGAGAAATTTCTATAGAGTGCCAAAAAAAAATATAGGGTAAAATTAAATGTAAAACAAAGGACATGTATTTCACAGATATAACTTTAAATTATTAACTAAAATATATAAATTTAGGTTCCACCGAGACTTGAACTCGGATTGCTGGATTCAGAGTCCAGAGTGCTAACCATTACACCATGGAACCGGTGCACCTGGTGGTGAAAAATTACGAAATATTCTTAATCTAAGCAGTTGATGAGTGGGTTCGACACCCACTCGGAAGAATGATTTATATTTAAATTATTTTCAACTGGCTTAATATAAATTCAACAGTACAAAATTTTATTATGTGCATGAAATATATAGAAAAGAATTCTCAGGAAATAAGAAACTATTCCTTGTCACATATAAAATAATATATCTAAATCAGCCACAAGAATAAACATTCGCATACTTGCATATTCAAAAGTCCTGTTCATTTCTCAACTTACAATTTTACTCGAAATGGCTGTAGAAAATGACACGATATCAGAGGTACATTGTACATTGAAAACGTATAAACGTAACATACAGATGTGTTTCGCATTTTGCTAAAGTGCAATATTAGGTTCTACTACGTTACGTAACCGTAGAGACGATAAATACAGATTGATTAAAAAGTACATGTTTGTCTAGTATACCTAAAAAGAGTAAGAGATATTTATTAGCATCTTCACAATTATTCCCGTAAAGTAGGTTCAGAATAGGAAAATTTGTGTTAAGACACTCCGTTTCCCTCTTTCTACCCAAATTTCCAGACACTTAGTGATGGTACTTAGCATTGAACATTGTTAACCTGAGTGATAAGTTGCATTATGACGCTTATCATTTTTGAAAACATTAAATTATTCGTTTTCAATAGGTGAAATTTAAGATTTAATATTATAAACTAATTCTTACAGTTTCTTTTTGTGTTATTTATTTATATACTAAGATAAGTAATGAATTAAGTAATACGTAAATAAATCAATCAAATACCACTTATATGAGACAGAAAAAGGTTGTGCCTGCAACGAACAGGACGTCTCGCGGGAAATACATTCATGCTTGACTTTTATTTAGTTAAAAACTGGCGATATATTTTTACGTGTATAGTAAAAGGAGTTAGGTCTATAACTATAGTCCAAGAATTCGTTTTAGATTTTTAAAAGTATATTGAACTGGAATTAAATTTACATTTCTTTTATTTTTATCCACACTCTTAGTAAAAAAAACTACATAGGTTCGTACACTGCACATAAACGAATGAAAATATATATGGGAATATATATTTCGATAAAAAAATTGCGGTATTTGCCATAGGTAAGTCCTTATGCAGGCTGTACGTCTATTCAAGGTAAACAAAGAAAACGTTCAATTCCATTCCCCAAAACTCCGAGTAATTATTAGTTCATTGCTAAAATTATTACTTAATTATTTGGATAAAAGCTTTATAAAGAATAAAATATATTATTAATTCTCGAATAAAAGATATTAGAATTATTTTACTAACTATAAATACAAGAAAACTGTTATTTTGATTCTATTAGGTATTGTAGGAAAACTTATCGCCGACGTTCAGCCTTAACGTAAATAAAATTGAATATTGCGGTAAAATTTAAGTGTAAAAGTTCTCATATTGCGACATAAATCAAAAAGTTTGTCCTTTCGCTTAGAATCCTCTGCCTTATATAGGTAATTTATATTTATGTTTTACTTACGCTAACACGTTTTATTATGAAGAAAATCAGCTTCACGATAAGCTAGTATCAAGACACTCCGTTCTCCACTTTCCGCCGAATTTTTTGAGGCATTGCGTGTTGAGTGGCGAAACTCAACGCCGTGCTTTTTACCTTAGTGCCAGAGCGGAGAATTTAAAATATTAATAAATAATAATTGATTCCATCTTGTGCCCTTGCGCCACGAAGGCTTCGTCGGTACATTCTGCCAAGTCTTTAAAGAGAAAAATTCAAATAGTGATACAAAACTAGCATGAAACGTGATACAGGAATACAGATCGTTTGTAAACTGTTGGTGCGACGTGACGCGAATCCTGGATGTATCACCAATCGGACTACAAATGTACGGAATGCTTAATTCGAAACTGTCTTTCATATAAATTGATTCTTGCGGTTAACCTGACGTTTTCATTTAGACAGCTCCAACTAGGGGTAATTTTAAAGGGGTGTTCAAATTACGTTTCGCCTATTTTGCTGATGAGTTATTAGTTAAAAGGTAAAGCAAACCAAAGAAAACATATAATTACAAAAGTTTCAATTTGATTTCCAAATGTGCAGTTTCAAATACATTAATATATATACATTTTTTTATTATTCTTCTTGTTTTCTTTTTGGGTGAGTACGCAGAGGGAATCTACTGTTAAGACTCTCCGTTCCTCACCTTCCGCCTTATTTTCAAGATAATCTGTGTCGAATGATGGAAATTAGAATAATTAATTCCCTGAATGGGAATCGAACTCACAGCCGATGAGCCATTGGCCTTAATAATTTGTATTGTACAAAACAAAAAAAAATTGTAAAGATATACAAGAATTAAAATGAAGCTTCGTTCTGATCCGAAACGTAATCGTCTCTTGTGTTTTATTCACTGCAACCTTTATAACGGCCTCAATGCGGTATTCTTTGCGCTTGTATTTTTTAATGCGTTTGCCTTAGGTAGGTATTTTTATATAGACTTGCGCATATAGCTAGCACATTCATTATTATTTCATTAATGAGCGCGGAATCGATTTTTATTATTTTATTACTTAAGTTCGAAGCTATCGTGGTGCCAGTACATGATCTAAATGTAAGTGCTATGGTTGTGGATTCGGTTCTCACCTAGGGGAATGGGTTATTTTGTATTGGTATAGCGTTTCATCACTACATCGAAAATTGTATGAGGAACACAGTGTATTAACACTTGACTCCATATACCTAGCCTAATATATGCAGGATATAGACTAAAGCTCAAAAACAATATATGCCCAACTGCCATTTCTCTCATCAATAAGATCAGTTGACAATTTTATTTCTAGGAACCTAAATACAAAGACAATATACAAATAATGATAATATTATAATAAAAAGTGTGAAATGTCTTGAACCATTATAATTAAATGTCTATAACGAGTCTAAATAAATGTCTAGAACAACCTACCATTACAATGAAAATACAGTGTTAATGGTATAAGTTTTTAAATAGTCATTATCAAGTTTTTGGCTATAAACGTAAAACGTAAAAAAAAAATCAACGATAATGGTGTGAGGCGCCTGGCACAACGAATATAACGAGCGCAAGCTTTTCAATTACTATAGAATAACGTTGAAACATTTAGCCATACAGTACGGTTGACAAGTTGTGGCCTTCCTAAAGTTAGGCTTTCTGACTTTGGCACATTGTGCTCTCGGGAAGAAAATAATTAACATTAAGAAAACATCCTATAATCAAATTTGCGCTGCCATTTTCATGTAGCTTCATTGTGGCCACGACTCGTCGACCGTACTATACTGTATATTTGCGCTTAAATATTAGTGTAGCGGTAGGATTATTTACATAATTGGAAATTGGAAATTTTGATTTTCCTTGATTTGCGTAATAGATGCAGATTAAATGACACAGCTAAGATCTGATATTTATTATTTTACGTAAAATATTATTTAAATATTTTAGTTCCTCGAGTAGGGATCGAACCTACAACCAATAGCGTTTACAATCACATGTTTGTGCCCCTGGGCCATGACTGGTCTCATCTTCTTAATAAATTATTATATTAATTAATAATAATACTTTTACTTAAGAAAAAAAATATAAACGGCTTAATATAATCTACGGCGAAAGAAGTTTCCTATATATAAACTGAATTTTACTCCAGAGCTCTCGATACGAGTACGCTGGTGAACAGGAAGTCACTTCTTGTAAATTATGGATTTTATTTTGTCTCTCATTGAAATATGACCAAGAGTTCAATTAAAGGGTTAATTTTAAACATATAATACATGTTATAATTTAATTACTAAAAGCCATCGATTCTCAGTCAAAAAAATTGGAAAATTGGGCAGTGCAAAGAGTGTTTTAAAATCCTCCTACCTAAAAAACCTATCTGCACTATCGTATGCTGAAGTGCAAAGGTAAATAAAAAAATACGAATGATAACAGCATAGATATCCTTAGAATAGTAAGTCTAGACAAAATTTAACCCTTATAGATTTTATAATTTATTCTAAAGTGAACGTTATAGAAGAAGATGTATACTACATACGATATCTCGAAAGTTGAGCGAAACGTAGGGTTCGAAGTGACCTAACTCTAGGCCCCTAGACTCTCCCTTTTCCTAATCTATCTACTACTTGAATATATCCGAAAGAAGCTAACTAACAAAAAAAAACACAGAAATTAAAGAATTATGGACAATTGTTAAAATATTAATAATAACGTTAAAAAAAAACAGTCTTTACTTTACAGTACTTTTTGTTTTGTATTTACTATAAACATTCATCGGTACCTTTATTATATTTCATTATTTCCATATTAATAATATTAATTACATTTTTTATAAAATTAAGCTGCTATGAAATAGGTAATTTCATACTTTACCTTTTACTCAAAAGAAAGTATAACAATGGGAACATACTCAAAGTTGAATAAGACGCATTATTCATTCACAGAGACCTTACCTTTTTACTCGGAAGTTTAAAATATCTCTTGCTTCTTCAACAATTTCTTAGCATAACTTTAATAAAATCCAAAACTATTAAAAAAAATAATCTTAACGTTTTTTATTCATATTGTAGACTAGTCCTACTCATCTTTTTTATTTTTTCATCTAATCTTTTAAAAAGTGTGCGTTTTTTAGCTTCACCTAGCCAGATCTCATAAGGCAGGAACCTAGTGTTAAGATATACCTTTCCTCAAGCACTGCAAAATTTTTGATTTGTGAAACGCGTGTTTAGTGGCGAAACTCAACCGCGCGCTTCGTCCGGGACGAGGAAATAAAAATAATTCAACTCCCTAAGTGGGAATCGAACCCACAGTTTCGACGTCGTGTATACGTTAGACATTGTGCTTGTGCTCGACGACGTCCTCTTACGAAGGTTCGTTTATAATATTGAAGAATCATGGGTAAGCGTAGAAAGCGTGGTGATAAATCCTTTCCTTTTCAGCCTTCCATTTACCAAACATTGCGAACAACCTTGTACCTATATTTGGTCAGATATAAAATTATTTGTTACTTTTTAAGTAAATGTTTCAGTAAATAAACAAAAAAATATCTTAACTACTTTAAATATAAAAAACGTGCGAAATAATTATATGTGAAAAGAATACAAAAACTTGAATTTTAGGTTCCACCGAGACTTGAACTCGGATCGCTGGATTCAGAGTCCAGAGTGCTAACCATTACACCATGGAACCGATATTAAAATTAATCAAAAATGCAATTCTGTGCAGACATTGCATTTCTTCGTGTCTTATTAAAACTAAAAAAACAGCAAAATCTAGTAATAAATTCTAACTCTACACTTTTCACTTATTAGGATATACTGAGTGCCAGGTAGCTAAGGCAGTACTTACGAAACTCTCTTCTTTGTCTGACAGCAGGTTTCTCTACACTTGGTTAAACGTTTTATAACATCACAATTATAAACGAGATACTATGTGTAAATGATAAGAAGCATTTACATTGTCAATTAATGTATATTTTTTGGTTAGTTGTGGAATTTTCATTTTTTAAAATAAAAGATGAAAAAATATTATTAAGAAAATAGTAGATATATTTAAAAACTTAAAACCACACTGCTATAGTTAAAATGAAACTTTCCAGTAATCACTTGCGCTTCAAGAATTCGTAGCTAAACCTTTTAAAGCTTCAACTGGATTGCCAAAAGATAAAGGCTAATACAGTTAAGATACCTAGAGATAAAAATAGTGCAAGATTTTAATGTTACAACTTATTACAGTGTTTTTTATATCTATATAATTAAAATTATTTTCGTTACCTAAAAATTTCTTAATTCTTACTCTCCATACCATTTTAAATGTAATATTTCCGATAATTTTCTTGTTTTAACGAAATTTTTTTGGAAATCGTTCTGCGATTTATCGGAGAACGGAGTATCTTAACACTAGGTTCCCTCTGCCTATCCTGCTGTGTGCGGGGAACTGTGTTAACCTGAAAAACAAAGAAAAAAATACTTCTGATGTTGCCCAACCAAGTTAGAAGAATTTGTTATCATTTTAAAAAAAAGAAAATAAACACATTTTCAAAGAAAAAACACTTTATTGCAAATTAGCAAGAGCAGGTATTATCTCTTCATAAGCAGTAATGCCCTCTAAGAAGACAGAGACTTGCAGGCTCTCGTTGTGCTCGTGCAGAGCGGGGCGCGTGCGTCGCATTGGAGACAGGCAGAGAGCGCCGATGTTCTCCAAGCGTAAGTACCGGGAGTCGGTACCACCGGGGAACGTATGGACGCTTAGTGGGATGTTACTGAAAAAAAAAATATATAAATTGAAGTTTATAATTTTAATTGAATTGAAATTGATAATAAATTGAAGTATATAATAACATTAAATATAGTAGTGGAAGATCAGAACAATGGTACTATTTTTGTGACTATAAAATAATGTATTTTTGGAGATGTTACATGTAAATTGGTTATATCAGAAATATAAAAATCCACCAACTGAAATTGAACCCGCAACCATTGCAGATAGTGGCTGAAACACGTCGGTACGTGTGTACTATTCACGTAAAGTTCGTAGTTCATTTGTATTCAGGAAACTAACATTTGTTCCTGCTTTGTTTCTTGTTACACCTAAATTACCTTTCTTTGTAACTAAAGAAAATTCTGTGTTAGCTATATAGCTACAGCTTACGCTTTTCTAAAGCTAGAAAAAAATGTAATAAATAACTTTATGATATTGTAACAGAATATAAGACAATAATAATATTAGAAAATCACAATTTACTTAATGAGCTTATAGCAGGCAACCGTTTCAATTTCATTATTAATATTTTCTAGAGCTTAACTCTTTTCCCTACAAAGCAGGGAAGGTAGAAGAATTAAGTCACCCCGTTTCCCCACTTTAAATCAAATTTTCAAGATATTACATTTTGACTGGCATAAAGGGCTGGCTGGCTGACTGGTTTCTATAGGGAAATTAAACTATTTATTCCCCCATATTGGGATTGAACCCACACAACCATCGCACGCACGTTGTCGCACTGGATCACGACATATCTCTTCTCTATGTTTGTATAAAATATAGAAATAATAAATGAAAAATATAATCTCACAGTTTCTCGATAGCTCCTTTGACAGCAGTCCAGTATGGATTGGAATCGTTCACAACAGTCGGTGCGGCATATTCGTCTTTCTGTTCGAACACATATGAAACTCCGTTACCCGCTTCACGGCACCATTGCTTTATCTATACAAAGATATGCAATTTTTATAAAAAATATAATTTTAAAATATTCATTTATAACTTTTAATTGAAAATCTATTTGATTTAATTTTTAAAAAGAAAAATACATTACCATATTCTCGAATTGTTCAAAATCAACAGACAACGCTAAGCGTAGGTCGAAACTGGCAGTAAACTTCTCTGGAATCACGTTGTTCTGAATACCGCCCTGTAAATAAACTTTGTTTTATATTAGAATAAATAATTCTAATTTATAATAATTTAAATAATTCTATTTTTATAAGATATTTTATAATTTGGATTTATGTTCTAGTAAGTACATTTGAACCTATATGAACGGCGGTTACTTTAAAAAATAATTAATATTTTTAATTTTCTTCGTGCAGTGGTTAAGAACTAATTACCGACAGTCATATTGCATCATGCAGGATTCAAATTTGCTCCTTCCCTGGATAGAGATCCCTGTATCCCTGCATATAGCAGGGTAGGCAGAGGGAGCCTAGTGTTAAGACTTTCCGCAGAATTCTCGAGCCTTTGCGTGTTGACTCGCGTAACTCAACGCTACGCTGTACTTTGACACGAGAGTGAAGAAATGAAAATATTAAGTATATTACTATAAACGTTTTTTATATAAAAATGTATTATTCTTTGTATAAACATTATTAAATTACAAAAGAAAAAATGAAACTGCTAACCATTACGAGTAACAAGTAGTATTGCGCCTCAACGAGCGCTGTTTAGCTTTTGCATATGTAATACTAAAGTAAATAATTAACAACTTACGTAAAGCTGGGTGAGGTTAACAGATGTTACATCTCCGATAGTCAAGTTGGGGTCGTCCGCCAGCTTCTTCTTAGACTCTTGCCGGAGGTCCATAAACTTATCGATTATATATCTAATCTGATAAATATTAATTATAAAAGATGAAATTTTAAATTTTAAATTGTTATACCATTCGAAAGTGTGAAAAAATACAAAAATTTACCTTAATTTAATTTCAAATAGTAGAGAAAATATAAATCAACTTTCGAAATTATAAAAATCCTTCTTATACATACGTATAGTCATAATTTTTACAAAATGTTTTTTCTTTACAGAGAATTCGCCTAATAGGCTTTTAGCAGGTTTACACTCTAAACTGATGATATGTTTATAATATTCAGATTTTACACTTAGATTGGCTATAGTATGATAATATATTTTTTATACAGGCCATATTTTAAAAGGTTTGCAGGAGAATTTAGAGATAAGTCCGAGAGATTATTCATTTTCGAGATAACGTGTTAAGTGGTGTAACTCAATACAGCACTCTGTCTTACCAAACTGGAAAAGCTCTGCATATATTTTCAGTAAATATTCCCTCGAATTAAATTTGAATTCAAAAATAACAGTCTAACATAGAATACAATATCCATTCGGTTCGAACGTTATACAGAAATTTATTATTATGTTGTTGTATCTTCTGGAAACATATTAAATAAAACAATATTTATATGTTCACACCACTAGGGAATAAATATTATGAATATCAATGAGTTTTCCATTTTATCTGCAGGAAAAATATTGACTTGAACTAAAATGGAAATCGCGTATTCCCATTTTGGTTTAAGTTAATGTGTAGGTAATAAAATAAAAACAAAAAAAAGAAATGCAGGTAGAGGAATCACTTGCCCATTAAGCTAAGCGTCGCCGTGTGCTTAACTCGAACATCAACTAAACATATTACTTTGCTATTTTGACATTAGTTGACTATTGCTACACGAAATGTAGCGTGCAAGTCAGATTCATTTTTTAATTGAATAAATAAAATAAATCAGCTTCACGCTGTATCCCGCACACAGCAGGGTAGGCAGAGGGAACCTAGTGTAACACTGTGTTTCCCACTTTCTTCCGAATTCCGGAGGCATTGCGTGTTGAGTGGTAGAACTCAACGCCGCGCTTTGCAGAGAAAATGGAAATATAAATTTAAATAAATATTTCATCTCCTCGAGTGGGGATCGAACCTACAACTAGTAGGTTTTACAGTCTTTTTTTTGATATTCATGATCATTAAAACTAACTAAACTTATTAAATTGATTATAAATGTTTCGTTTAAATTTTTCACACTACAAAAACAATCTAAAAATTGTTTAAATTTTTTTATAATACGTACCTAATTAATCTTTACAATATTATAACACAATATTTTTATAAATAATAAAAAAATAGTAAACTAGTATACTCGTATATTTAAATTACATATCTTATTTCAATAATAATAAATACGTTACAGATACAACAAACAATGAGTGACGCAAAACATAAAATTGTCGGTAACAGATAGAGTGAGTTCACTTGGAATTCCGCCAATATGCTAATTAAAGCGATTTACAATTTGCCACTAATAAAATAAAACTTAGCTTTATGTCAGTGAATCGTGAAATAGTATCGTTCGGAATAATGCGGCTAAAAGTAAGCGAAACATTAACTTCTTTTTCTTTTAGTGGTGGAAAATAAATCCAATTGTATTGGAAATAATGTTGGTACTGTATAAATATAACTAAATTCTGTAATTATAAGATATAAGTCTGTGTGGTGCTATGGTAGTTTAGGTTTCTTGTTTTTTTACATATTATATGTTTACTAAAATATACATATTGGCGCAGTTGAAATGGACATCAATACTTATATTTTTTATACTGATTTTCTATTCATACATCACTCAGAAGAATAAATTATTTTCATTTCTTCTAGGCCTAGTAGCAAGACAAAGCCCGCTAGTGAGGTCCGCCACTTAACACTTAATGTCTTGAATATTAGATGAAAAGCAGTGAACGAAATATTTTAACACTAGGTTCCTTCTACCTACCCTTGTACATGCAAATTTTATTTATTTTTTTAATTATTTTTTTCACCAAATGTGTAAAAACAAAATGTGGTTTTATTTCGATTATACACGAACACAAAGATAATAGCTGTCAAGTAACGAGTTTAAATGAACTATCCCCTGAGAGTAAACAACGCGGCGGCTGGAACGCTGCCAGTGCGTTAATTAAATCGATTTATAATTTACAAACAATATTGTAATAATTATACGGTAGGCTGTAAAGTGTTTGAGCTAATGTTAGTGCTAAATAAATGTTTAATTTAATTTTTTATAGTCTGTGAGTTTGTTTGTTTTATTGTGGGAATTTTATATAAAAACTTCTATTCTTCTTTTAAAATATTTAGGCCGACGTGTAAATGTTACCATTATTGGTTTAATCCCGCTCGGATATATGAAAAATTTATATATCATTACTACATTAATTTTCTTGCTCTGGCAAAAGTAAAGAACGGCGTTGAGTTCTGCCGCTTAATGAAGTTTCTTAATTCACTTCTCTTAACATCAGGTCTCCAGGTTCTCTCCGCCTATCTTGCGACTTGGCGGAATACAGTGTGAAGGTATAGAAAATTAGCGTTTTACAGACTAAGTAGAGAGAACTTAATTTCGAAACTTAATATCGCTACTTTTTTACTAAGAACCAAAAAAAACAACAAGTTACTTCCAAGGTATCCTCTCGCAAGATGTTAAGAAGAACATTTATGAACATTTGCCAAAAAAATGTCTGGTACTATCAAGATTAGTTTATGATAAAATAAGCTTATTAAATTACGTTTAAAAATAGTTTACAATAAACCCGCGAACATTAGAGTAGGCAGAGGCAATCTAGTGTTAGGATAATAGGTTCTCTACTGGTAGGTACAAAAATTAACTTACATAAAATTAGTTTATAATAAAATTAACATATATTAAAAGATATTTTCTTTAAGTTGTATACAAACATACAATAATTTGTTTTATTAACACAAGTGATATGTTAGTACTGACCTTTTCCCCGCAGTTATCCGGAAGCAGCAGCGACCCGTGGCCGGACATGCCCGGGCATATTAAGTTTATATCTGACAGAAAGTGTAAGCATAGAATATTGTTACTTAAAAGAAAATGGTGAAATTTATATCTATTTTGAAAATTAAAGCAATAGGAATTCTAATTATTTTTTATTATGAACATAAAATCATATGAGTTTATCATGTGTTTTGGAAGTTTCATGCATACGCATAGAGTAGGCAAATGAAAAAGAAATATTACTCCGAGAGAGGATTGAACCTACAACCATTACGATTACAGTCACATGCTTTTCCACTACGCCACAATGGCTTCTCGCTAAAAGAATAACCATACAAAATGTTTCAATAAACAAAATACTCACGCCATATACTTCTTTCCCCATTATAAGCTACGTATGAATCGTCAGGACTCGCCAATCCCTCGTCCAAAGCAAAACCCACGTTTAATCTCTTAAAATGATCAGTTTTAACAAAAGCTGCCATTCCTTGTCTTCCACCAACTTCTTCATCTGAAATGATAGAAGATATCACTTATTTTATATTTTTTTAATATTAAATATAAATATCTAAAAAAAATATAATCTTAAGTTCTTATTTTATTTTATTATTATTTAATATACTATTGCTCTACTTATTTTTATTTATTATAAATGTTTTCTAAGTTGTAGACAGTGTTAACGTAGCAGAACTTGTTTGTGCGTGCCATACGGTACTTTAGTTCTCTCTTTTAGTCAATTGAGTTAACCAGTGTTGATTACCGCCACTCAACAACCTAAATATTAAGCGTAAAGTAAAATACGGAGAGATCCTCTTTGCCTACACCGCCAGCGATAAACACCATGTAGCTATATAACTGCTGCATTCTCATTTGAACCCACGATTTGCAAATCAAATTTACTGCGCCATACCCCCAGTCCAATAGCTCTGATTTACATATGAAAGTGATATATTTTAAATCTGATTATTTTACAAAAAATAAACGACGGCCGTAAATAAAACATAAATCTGAATATAAAAATATATTCACAAAAAGCCTATACGCGAGTAAAAAGAGACGATTGCAATCGCGAATGTTACGGAAAAGCTTACATCGACTAATGGTCTATTTAATTCCGAACAAGTGGTTCTCCATTAATATTTTATTCTATGTAGCTTAAGCGATGGAAGTGCAAGTGCATTGCAACTGTTAAATCACTTCATATTTTAAAGGAAAGTGCCAACTAAAGTTGTTTGAGAGCTTTGCCAAGTTGAAGTCAACATTTCCAATAGTAAAAACGAGTGAATTGATAAGAAATGTATCACGATAAGAGTTGGACTTTTTGATCATATTTTTTTTCAGCGTCTTAGGTTTTTCTGCATTGCAGAGTATACAGAAAAGACTGAGTGTCAAGATACTCCGTTGCTTAGCTTGCGCTGAAATTTCGAAATATTGCATCGTGTATCGTGTTGTCGTGGAACTCAATGCCGTGCTCTGTCTTGTAATTAACTAGTAATTTATTCCCCCGATTGGGAATCGAACCCACAATCATCGCGTTAACAATCACACGCTGTACAATGCCACCACTGCAACAGAACGCGCGACGGCCTCAAATACGGTGCTATCTCAGTCTAGAACATTTGAATAGGATTTAGGAATAATCCGATTCAGTATCGAATCCCAAATTCGGGAAGAACAGAATTGCACGGAATTAAATATGTACTCCTGATGGGATGCCGCAGCGGGGCTGCCGTAAAAGTTGCCTGAATAAAATATACGATTACTTCTGTGTTTGGTCATATTTTGGGAAAATGAAAACAATTGTAGCGGCAACACTGCTTGTTTGGACAGCAATTTCCGTTTTATTAGTTGCGTAAATAACAAATTTACATATAAAATGACCTATTGACATTCATTGCTGGACGCGAATGACCATTTTAAACAATATAGTAGAAGCTATTAAACTTCATTAGCTACTGTTTAGATTCAAATATTGTAGGATATGGTTATTTCAGCATATTTTTCAAGATTTTTAACATTGAATTTTCAGATTTTACTTTTATTAAAAGTAAATATTATGTAGGTATGTCTAATATTTCCCCGAAGTAACTTTTGTAATAGCTTTTTATCTGAAGAGTCTTGGAATATATTTAGAATAAAATTTACATAATACGTAGGTACATATATCCATTTTAGTATAATATTCATTCTACCCAACACGCTTACATTGCTGAATTTATTTTGCTGAAGACGAGGAAAACATTTTTCTACACAATAAAAATAGTTTTAACTAAACATGATATATTATTTTATAAGTAAAAAGTAAACTGTTACTGGACTAGATGTCAACCAGTTCTAATGAATGTGAATTTATTGTAATTTAAGTCTTATTATTTCAAAAGTTTTATATTCGTTGACTATTTTTTTATGCTTTTCCGCCGACTTTGCCGTTGGTCCCTTTACCACCTACCTACGTATTATTTTTGCAGCATATTAGTTTTGAAATAATTAAAATATGATTACCTACAATTTAGTTTTTATTTAAGTTTGTGTATGCATTGGTTACTATCCTATATCTTATAAAACAAAGTCGCTTTTTGTGTCTGTCTGAACTTTCTAACTCTTCTTCTTCTAAACCACCCAACGGATTTTTATGGGTCGAGTATTTCTCAGGGAAGGTTTATATATAGTTTATTATTTGTACATTCTTATGTAAATTAACATAAATACGATAAATGTGTATAAAGTCCTACCCGTTGAGACACTTTCGCGCATGCGCTGCTTTAATGGTAAGTACTACATGAAAAAAATGTACTAGAGTATTGTTCCTCTTAATAAGATCTACAAAAAAGTCCGCGATAGCATATTTTTATCTTTTAAGGATAACGTGTAGTGATCATATTTCTGTTTAAAAATAGTAATTTCAATATATTTTTTATTGTGAGGGATATTTTTCCATAATGGTATTAATCCTTATCCTTTAAAATACTTTATTAATTTTCTACGTTAAACAAAGATAAAATTTGCTTTTCACACTATTTCAAAATTGCGAATAGTTTTAGAGAAAAACGCATTTAATTGTTGATACATCCCGCCGTT
>JAEBDU010013052.1:125197-151516 GCA_016802625.1 Heliconius numata
TTTTTCATTTTAATAAGTACTTTAGAAGTTGTTACAATATCAAAACATCCTTGCTGCGAAACGCCATGCGTCCCGCGACGTTTTGCTTATACAAGCGCGTCATGAGCAGTCATCGGTGGTTCAGTGGTAGAATGCTCGCCTGCCACGCGGGCAGCCCGGGTTCGATTCCCGGCCAATGCATTCTATTTAATTTTCCTCACAGGCAGCCACGTAGTGCTTGCTTTTCATCAGGGATAGAATACCCTCTTCAGCATTAACCACAAGCTCGAAAAAAAAACCCGCCGGCTATAGAGGCATAACAACGAAGATTTAGATGCGTTTGCACGTATTGGATAATTGGAGTTGAATGTATTATTTCAGCGCGATATATTTGGTTTCATATTTTTTGTAGTAGTTATTAGTAGGTAGGCTTTTGTTTATAATTTCTTCCGTTTAAAAATAGTCATTTAACTATCTAGAAATAGTAATTTAAATATATTTTAATAAGCACTTGAAAAGATTAGTAGCACAGATTTAAAATTACGGTACCTACTTAAAAATCCTTGCCGAGTAAAACAATTGGAAAATCCTTATTGAAACTACGAAAATGCGGGTTGCATTAGGGTTTAATTAATTTTCACATTATCTTAAGTGCTTTGCAAAAAACATACATTATATGAATAATCCAGTAGTAAAAGCGGGCGAAGCCGGGTCGCTAGTTAAAAAAAAAAACTTTTAAGACTTATTGGTCCTAAGACCAATAAAGATAATAAAGTATTTAATTTCAATCAATAAATACTTACCAGGAACAAAAGTAAGGATGACTGTCCTCTTAAACCTCAGACCCTTGTTCTTCAGTCGTCTTATAGCCTCTATGTACTGTATACCAACTGACTTCATATCTTGTACGCCTCTTCCGTAAATCACACCGTCTACTATACGAGCTTCAAAGGGAGGATAGGTCCAGCTTTTCTGAAGTGCAATCAAAAGTATTGTAAACTAAATTTTAAATTAATTAATTTCATTTGATCAAATTAGTTTTTTCAGTTTCATGCTTCAATCTTCTTCAATGGTAGAGTAGGGAAAGAGAACCTAGTGTCATGGCTCTCCGTTTCCCGTTTAGACCGGATTCGAAATATTGCGTTAACAGCAGCGGAACCCAACACAGCTCACGCCATGACTCTTAAGAATTATTCATTTCTTCGAGTTGGGGTCGAACCCACAATCATCGCGTTTGCCGTCAGACGCTGGCCACTGTGCCAAGATATATTACAATTTTTAATAAGTCTTTATTCCCTCAATATATTGACGTATCTATTACGTATTATGATTGCTTTATGTAATACTAAAACCATTGAAACACCAATAATGTATCAAAAGCGGGACAAAGGATTTTAGCATAGGATATTAGTTTTAAGGTCGTGGTCCAGATATGGTATAAGTTTAATAGAAAATGTAAATTTTATACATATTTAACTTATTGTTATCACATATTTTATATAATTTATGTTGTTTATTAATATTATTTATATAATAAATAGCTACAATTTCGTTATTACGTAACAAGGAAAATTAAAAGAAAATCTGACATTACATCAATTTAACTACAATTGTACCGAAACATAAAGGACATTTTTTTTAAACTTCATTCACTCAAGACACTCTTTTCTCTGTTTTCCGTTCTAATTCGATATGCAACTCAACGCAAAAAGAAGGATTGTTAGGGGATTTTTTGAAAATGATATATAATTCGTATTTATCTGTTCAAGGTGTGTTCATAGAAACGTCTGAGCTGATTTTACCTATTTTTTAGAAGAAAATTTTGAAGTTATTAATTTCAATAAAATCATATACATGTGCGTGCTCCAGCTTAGCTTTATTAGTTTAAGCTATTTAGATATTATAAATTGTTGGCATACCAAATAATATAGGTCAAATGTACCTATCACACCCACATATGAATATAACCACAAACATTCCAAAATGACTATGATATAGAAATTTATATGACAATTATGTATAATTGTTCATATTTGTAATGTCTAAATAAACATAAATACATAAAATAAACATAATAAATATTTTATTAAGACATAAAGGCTTAAAAATCGACACCATTTTATAAAAAAAACCTTACAACAGAATTAAATCCGTAAAATAAATTACAAAAGGCAATTTCAATGTTTTTATAAACTATAATTTAATCTAATATCAAAGAAATGTTACACTATATTATACAAATTGTCTTTAAACTATGGAATTTGCAAAATAGAAGTTATTTTTATCGAAATGTTTAACACTATTCTTTACTATATGCACGCGACACCGAAAAGGTATTCACACGCAAAAACGCATGTGACATGTGCTAAATTTTCTCAAGCCATAATATTTTTAGAAAGGTAAATAATTTATTTTTCACGCTTTTCGAGGGTTAACACTACTACAATTTGAATACTGCGGGAAATATTTTTGTATGATAAAAAAATAGTTTTTGAAGTGAATTTCGACGTACATAAACGTCCGGCAGCCTTACTAATTTATAGTAAAAATGTTACCTTACGCTATTAACATAATAAATAAATTTCAAGCCGTTGAGTTCTGCTACTCAATATGTTATGCCTCGAAAATTTAACGGAAATTAAAGAATAGAATGTTACCACACATTAGGTTCCCCATGCTTACCCTACGTTGTGAGGAAAAGCGCCTTACCTCAAACACAGGAACGACGTCCATATGGGAATTTAGTAATATACTCGGCAGCGAGGGCTCAAGTCCTTCCCAAGTCATCACCAGCACTGGTTTCTTTGGCAACGCCCCATATACTTGATAAGGAAGACCGAGTTCGTTGGCTTGTCCTTTGAGATACGCGATGCACTCATCTGTAAAACAATATTCAGTCAGGAACTGCAATGGCATTACATTTCAGTTAATATATCTATCATAATAACTAAATTAATCGAGTATATGAAATGCTACAAACTTAGATAATTATTTTCGCTTTGGCTTGCATACATGTTATTATTACTCTACCTCTCTCTCTCTTTTACTATTATCAAATTGTGGGATACCTTTAATAAATATATAAATAAGAAGCAAGTTAGAAGATATAGTATTATTTATATATTTCTTCATTAACAAAAATTAAGATCCTAAAAATTAAGATAAGAGAAGAAATCCTTAGAAAACATTGTCTTTTTCCCATATAAGGTATTAAGTTCACGAAATTGAAGCATGAACGAATCCGTCGTAGCGCAGTGCTACCTATCTGAAACGCGACTGTAGTATCTAGTGAGGGGAGGAAATATTATACTTCAATATTTTCATTTCCTCGCTTGGGTAGACAAACCTTCTTTAAATTTCGCCTCTTAACACACAATTTCTTGAAAATCTTGCAAAACACTTCTTGCAAGATTTTCAAGACATTGAGTAGAACGGTCTAAACAGTAGATTACCTCTGGCTATCCTGATAAGCAAAAAAAGGCGTTACGCTGCTGCTAAATTGAAATATAATAAAAGCCATGGACATGGACCATCCATGTATCTCAACAAAACATGCTGAAGCCCCAGTAATTAGTGACTGGACAATTTTCCCACAACGATACGAATATACATACATATATATATATATATTAATAGTATCTATAGTAAATATTTGTAGCAATACCGTAATTAATATTTACGTAGCTGCGTGTCCGACGGTAAGTCCGGAGATTAGTCGCCTGAGGACCATATCTGTCGTGTTACCGATATTGTTATTATGTGGACATTCATTATTTATTTTATATTTATAATACATTTATATTTATTGTTATTGAAACATTGGTCTTAATATCCGTTCAGGGATCCGTTCAGGATCCGTTGGCCATATGAATCAAAATGTATTCGAAATATGTTTTGTTTTATAATTTATTAGTTTATGCGTAGGTACATACTATATGTAAATACTAAAAGTTAAGATATTATTTTGCTACATTTTTGGTAGTTAAAGAATAGTGCAAAATCAATTTTGCACTGTTTTTGCAGAAGATTTCAATATTTTTCATGCATAAGGCAGAAATATATAAATAGGTATGATGTCTGTTAAACTGAAATCTGACTGAATTAAAATCACTGGAAATAATTCATATGGGTATCTTGTAAACATTATTTTTTTTACTTGTAGAGCACCCGACGAGGCCATCGTAGTACATTGGCACATCGACTGTCTACAAACGCGATGTTTGTGGGTTGTCCCACTCGGGGAACGATTTTTTTTATTTCCTCAGTTGAGTCACTCAGCACGTAATATTTCGAAAATTAGGCGGAAGTTGAGATTGAAGTGTTCTAACACTAAGTTTTCTCTGCCTCACTATACTTAATGCAGAATACAGCGTAAAGCAGTACAGTTTAAAAATTTGACCCATTTTAAATCCGAAGCCAAATCATGCAGTAACCGTTGTAATCTAAGAGCTTAGGTAAAATAACCTACACTGTTTTGAGAGATCAAGGAATATATATACAAATTCAATATTCATGAAGTCAGTAGTTCTGATACTCGGTCTGTGCGTGTCAATAGATAACTTTATAGATTGGTAACCGCAGGATCGATAACGTTCATCATATATGGTATAATAAGAACAAAGCATTGTGGTTATATATGAGTATCTACTTATATATGTAGGTACCTGGACCTTACCTCACGTAACGTAGGGTATGCAGAAAGAATTACAAAGGTTCGTTTTCCACTTTCCGTCTAATTTTCGAAACATTACGTCACTTAAATGTTAGTTGTTAACGCCTCTGATAATCATTTTTTATGGAAAGAGACAAACAAGCGTACCTGATTTTTAGTAGTTAATGCGTATAAACTTGTGCGTTCTTGGGGTTGAATTGAATTAAATTCCTTTCATCCCATGAGGAAACATTCCCGAGGGATGTATCGACTAAAGACACAAGTTTATTTCGGCACTGGTCGACGTTTTCCCGAGAAACGCTTGCACGGCCGGAGTATACAGCGTCCGCTGAGCTATCATCTGCATAGTAATAAATGCTAGAATCCTCTAACATATTATTGATATGCAGAAGAAACAGCATAGGGTACATCACGCAGCCTTGAGGAACGCCAGCGATCAAGGGTATAATAGATTTTTGAATTCAAAATAAAAAATATTTCGGTCTTATTAAACAAGAGTGTCTTTTATCTAGAGAATAGAAGAACGTCCATTTTGGAATAGAAGATCGATAGGTCATTAAGACCTTTTCGTCTTTTATCCCATTATATAGGTAAAAATACAAAAAAACGTACCATAATCAACGTTGGGATGAACAGTTCGTATTCTAAGATAGTCCTGGAGGTTCTTCACAGCTGGATTATTTTCATAGTCCGTCATGTTTGTATGTCGACCGATTCGTTAGCAAACTCAAATATAATATGACTAAATTGGCGCGTAGTAAAACATTTTATATTCTTATGTGAAACCGCAATAGATATGGGAGTTCGAGGTATTATAGAACATATGAACTTAAATATATAAGTATAAATATTTTTTAAAGTAATTAAAAATAAAAAAATTCCAATGTTTATGAAAAATGTATATATAAAGTACAAGCAATAATTTGTGTTATCTGCTGTACAGGTAATTTAAATTTTCTTTTAGCTTCACGCTGTATCCCGCACATAGCAGGGAGTAGACCTGGGACCCAGTCATTCCCCATTTTCCGCTGATTTCTGGAGGCATTGCGTGTTGAGTAGAAGAACTCAACGCCGCGCTTTGCCTTGACAACAGAGCAAAGAAATTAAAATATTAAATATTTCATTTACTCGAGTGGAAATCGAATCCACAACCTGTCGCATTTACAGTCACACTTGTGCCCCTGCGCGATGATTAGCCCCTGGTAATTTAAGTGATTAATGATGATGTCGTGATGTAAGTAAATTATTTTAATGTAGGGGAATTAACGCAAAAGGTTTCCTTAATGATTACATTTTCATCAATTATATTTCAAATTTATTATTTTGTAGAAATGTGGAATAGCTTGCAGCAAACTCTATAATGCCAGCCAAATAATCCTGTTATATATTAGCCATACTCTCTATAGTAACATACAAAGAGAAACAGAGAAAAATAGAGCTATTTATTTCGCAAATAGGTGAAAGGTGAAGTTAGTGATTGATTACTATTTTGAGTTTTTAAATACAAGTCAGGATGGCCGAGCGGTCTAAGGCGCTGCGTTCAGGTCGCAGTCCACTTCTGTGGGCGTGGGTTCGAATCCCACTTCTGACAAGGTAATTTTTATTTGCTTTTTTATACACTTCATAAATATATTTTTATATCTTTAAAATAAAAAAGTATATCTTATTCTTTTTTGATTTTTAGTTGCCACAAATCGTATTTGGTATTTTCAAGTCATTTTACACAGTTCAATTATAATTATTAAGATTCACATAATATAAAGCGTAATATATAAAATAATTAAACATTTAAGTAAAAACAACCAATTAAGAATAAATAATGTATTTTTCATTAAGTATGCTAAGTACTAATTAAAAATTTATCACAATTAAATAATAAGTACACAGGAAATAGAATTCTTTTGTGAACGTATTGCGTGCTTAATGCGCATGAATCTAAATTTTATTATTTTAATATTTACTTTTTTAATTTTTACAACGCAACAAAAAACTTCTGCCTCTTCGCTTCTTTGTTTTATAACGGATTTTTTAATTAATTGCACCTACACAAAGCGCAATTGATACTCTAACATTTACTTTATCTTTCAGGGTACCTTTAGAGGAAAAAAGGAATCCTTATAGTTTGTTGTCCGTCTGTCTATCTGTCTGTCGTTCATATCGCGAAAAACGCGTATTTCGTAAAATAAAAATTATACCGTAAGAAAATTATTTGATAAAATATAATAATATCATCATGAAAATGTTTTAAACATAAATGAATGACCGGAATGGTGTTTCAGAATACCGTGCTCTTCGCCTAACCTATAAATAACAGATATGAGAAGCTTAAAAAGAAATGAGCTTATAAAAAAACATAAATCAAAAAAATCTACTTCACGTTGAATAACGCACAAAGCAAAGTAGGCAGAGGTAACCTAGTGATAAAATACTCCGTTCCCCACTTTCTGCCAAATTCCGGAGACATTCCGTGTTGAGTGGCAGAACTCAACGCCGCACTTTGCCTCGACACCAGAGCGAAGAAATGGAAATGTAAATAATATTTAATAATATTGTATTTATATTGTTACGAGCTCACGCTACCCATTTTTATCTTTTCTATTATTGTTTACTCTTCATTGATAAGTTACCCACAATGTGAAAACAAATTTGATAACGATTGATGGAATTGTTTTATCATACATAGACATACTTATAAGTATAGTTTAGTCTATGAACCGAAAATGTACTTACATGAATCAATATATTTGAATATTATCTTAGTTCTTGATACGTTTACGTTAACGCCTACGTGCTAGCGTAAACGTAAATAAAACGACACGTAGATTCAATAACTCAAAACAAACTACATGCCTTATGATTATGGTGTCACGCAATGTAAAAAACATGCTTACAGTTTGATTTATAGAATTCCTCCGAAAATAAAAACCGTTGACCGATAAGTTTAAAATTTAAATTGAATTTTCTTTCAAAGTGGAAATTTAACATATTCTAGTATTCTATTGTAATAAATTATTATTATCGTCTATACTTACGAATAGGCTTCGTTTGCACCGTGCTGTAGAAATCTTGTACACCTTTCACTTCCGTGTCAGATCATTTCCTAACGCTGTAATGTTTCACGGGATTTCAAGCATCAACCGTATAGCTAGCTTTTCTAGCTATAGTCGATGGATACAATCTTATTGATATAGCTGAAAAGTTTTAGGTTGAACGCAACTACCTCAGAAACAATTGGTTTAACTTGCAAAATTTTTTTCGTGTTGAATTTCTTCTCTCTCATCTTTCTATATTCATATCTTACGTATATTTGACCGAATAAACAGAGCCGCTAAATTAATTAAGTGAATTTAAATTTAATATCAGCTATATCTATATTTGAATTGACGCCTTTTTAAATTTTCTCCGAATAAATCGGTTAAAACGGCTCCATATTTTTATAGAAACCATTTTAGATTTTTGCACTTTCAATATCAGACTATGCTATAGTAAATTCGATTTGCTATAGTGTAGGTACTAAAATAAATAATACATTTCACTTCGGTCGGTAGTGGCGGGCACAGGTGTGTCATCTTGGATATTTGTGTTTTACTATTTCGAGAACTAGATTTGCTTTTAGATAACGTTGACACCGTTTCGGATACGATTTGTATAAGGAATGGCGCTATATTTATTGTTTTGTTGTACTATTTGGTTCTCTAAATATAAAGATTGAAAAGTATATTTAAATACTTAGTACATTTTAGAGGTAAAAGGCTTGTCCTTTTCTCCCATAGTAGGGTAGGAACGAATTAGTGTAGTCATTTCGTTTGAGGTAAATAGCTTAAATTTTTTCTACCATACTGGTAGGCAGAAGGAATTAGTGTTCGTCCCTCATTTCCCGCCAAATTTTCGAGATATTGTGTTTTGTGTGGCGGAACTCAACGCCACGTACTATCTTGTTACCAAAGCGTGAATTTTTTTATAAATTAAATTTTCGAATCCGCAACAGTCAGTCAGGCTAGGAATACAAGTTAACAGAACGGAGATATGATGAGTAGCTGGAAAGTTAATAAATTCAAGATTTATTATTTATAACCTATTTACCTTACATACATATGTACTAGCGTACAATTATCCTTTCATAATTTATCTAATTACATTTTTAATACAGGAAATGAACAGTTCAATTACAAAACAAATATTATTTTATTCTTAATCTTAATTGTTTCATCCAGCGCCAACTACGGTTGAAATTGAAAGCTGTTCTGTTAATTTTACAAAGTTTCCAAAAGCAACCAAAGATGGCGCTTTCGAGTATTACGTAAGAACAAAAGCTCAGATTGCAACTCTTGAATAATAATTAAAAGTTTCCACACAGATGTCGCTTACTTAAAGTTCACATTAAAATGTTGGTTTATTAAAAGCTTTTATTACAATTTCATATTTTCACTACTCTTAACGAAACTTCTCTAATATGTTTAATTAAAATCGAAAAAATATGGTTGCTCAGTCAGTCGCAACCATTAGTTGCCAGGTGTAATAAACTGAAGTTTTAATGTTTTTTTATTTGCACTTACGTTTTTTTAAGTGTATTATATATCAAATTTAAGTTTTTTTTCGATCGAAAATAAAAGCTGTACGCTGAGGTTGCCATCATTTGAATAATTTTTTCCTATCCCGGATGAGTGTGAGCAAAGGAGTCGAAATGAAAAATCAGGATGGTTAATTTTGACGCTAGATTTCTCTGTTTTTCTCTGTGATTTTCTATCTGTAAAAAGTAAAACTGAAAAAAAAATCTATAATGATGCGACCCTTTAGTATAGACTCCCGTTTTGACAAGGTAGCTAAAGATAAATTAATAATAAAATCGCAGTTTGCATCGTCACATGGTTAATTAATTATAATTTTTACTAAGAAATAATTATTAATTTAAATATATTATATGTATAAAGTACGCTTAACTTTCTGCAATTCAATAAGAAATATCCTTTTTACGAGAAAATACACGTTCTTTTGATATATGTAAAGGTCTCAGTACGCCTGAAAATCTTCTCATTAGAGTGCTTTGTCTTTTGTAGGACTACTTTAATATATGTTGTAATTTGTCCGTTGTATACTTATATAAATGTCGTTTACTTCTAGTCTCTTTTAAATAAGAAAGACTTTTTTGTCCAACATATTGCATATTATTCGGCCAATTTTATAGATGTTACGTGCTGAGTGGCAGAACTCAACGCCGAGCCGCTGTACGCTGTTGAGAATCGAACCCATAGCCGTCGCGTTTTCAGAGACTGTGCCACGACGCGATGGTCTAACGGAAGAATATGCTAAATACTTAAAATTATTCGGTTTAAATAAATTGGTATAATTTAACTTACGGTATATTAACTGCACTCTAAGATGCTAATTAGCGTCTAATTAATATTAAGTCGAACAAAATACGTTTGGACTAATTTCACATGAAGTAATGTCAATTGACGTCTCTGAGTGCGCCTGTCTATGGAGTACGGATGCTTTTGAACCTGAGAGCTCTTGCTCAGCTGATACTACTTCTATTCTTATGGTTTATTGTTATGGTCATTTGCCTTGTTTCAAGGAATTTTCTCATTGTTACATAAAGATTTTTTTAGTCTTCACGTTTTAGCCCGCATGTAGCAGAGTAAGTAGACGGAATAAAATTATCAACGTAATTTTGATGATTTTTTGATGTGAAAAAAGAATTGTGTATATAATATTTACATTAATAAAATATTTATATATTAAACATAAATGTAGAGTTTCGCCACCCAACATGCGAAATCACTAAATAAAGGATAATGATACATACAAAAATGTCTTAAAAGTTTAGTAAATTATTTAGAAGGCTATCGTAAATGAGTTTGTGTTTAAATATACATGCAATGGTTGTAGGTTCAATCACTACTTGCAGGAATGATTAAATTTAAAATACTTTAGTTTTCTTACTATCGGAAAACAAGACTTATATATGAATCTCCAAGAAAATATACCAAAAGAAAAAATAACTTCTTTATCTATATGACTGTATGAACTAATAAAGAGAATTGAACGTAAGATAACTGAGTACTTAGAATAGATTCCAAGATATTTTCCATATAAAAAGAGTCTTCGGAAAGTGCAACTTATTTTACTGCACTCAAATCAAATTTTATTGGTTGCAATATAATTTTACTGCATATTTATGCAGTTAATACATAATTTCGACATATGAATGTAATTTAAATTTCTTTTTCTAGAAATGAATGTGAATATTTTTTACCTTTTTTAAAATTGTGTTGAATTCATTTTGAATGCAAAATATTTAAAATTTTTATGTAAAAATGCTGATTAAATATTCAAATTTGCGCTTTGCAATTTTTGCTTTGCGTGCTATCATTGTTTACAGTCAAAGAGAGTATCTCAGTCAAAGTTGCATAAATATAAGAGTTGTAACTTCGATTCCCGCTCGGGGGATGAACTATTTTCATTTTCTCACTCTGGTAATAAAGTGCGGTGTTCAGTTAACTCAACACCCAATGTCTAGAAAATAACAGAAAGTCGGGAACGGAGTGTTTTGACATTTCCTCTGCCTACCCTGCTGTAAGTACGGTACAGCGTAAAGCTACAAAATATATAGTTAGCTTTTTTTTAAGTATGCTTAAAAAAAAGCTCAAATTATAATAATTCTAAATATTTTACTTTAAGAACTTTATTTAAGAAAAAATGCCATCAAATTATATAAGTAAGGTATTTTTTTTTAAATATGCTTAAAAACTAAAACTACATATAGGCTCAAATTTGTATCGTACGTTAAACCCACCTTAAAGTTACGTATGGACAAATTTGTTATAATCGGCTTAGCAATTTTAAATTTTTAACCACCAAAAAGCTTTCATATACAAATATACATAGTATGTACCGACATAACATATACAAACACGCTTCCAAAGAAGATGACGATAATATTATAATAATTAGAATTTAACCATAATAAATTAGAATAAAAATAGTTATAAAATAATAACCTGAATTTATTCTATTGTGTTATAAAACATTGAATTTTGGGTACGGAAATCCGATCCCAAACAATATCTCGTTCTCGTAATTAGAATTAAACCATGTAAGTAATACGTAATTAATATTAATCTTAAATTAGGAGTCAGCAGTGTATGGCCTTGCACCACGACTTCCCTCAATTAATAAATTAATAAATGCTTTAATAAATAGAATAAAATTCAATATAACGTAATAACAAAAATACCCAACTAGATATATTTTCAATGTTCGTCAACGACAAGTACCTACATAGTTCTTGAAACAAATAAAATTTGAGCTCACTTTATTGTTTGAAGTTCCACTGCAAACTAGAGTTTGTCGTCGGAGTGGAACGATCGCTGGTAACTACCTGGTTTAAGTTTCTATTAATAAAATATGTTATTATGTCGTGGCATAGATATAAACGCGGCGGTTGCTGGTTCAATTCTAAGTTAAGTCTTTCTTAGGAGGTTAATTAATTTTATATCTTCGTTTTGGTACCAAGATCAAGACTGCCCGCTACGCAATAATAGATAGCTTAATTTTTTTTTAATACATCCCGCAAGTAGCAGGATCTGCAGAGGAAACCTAGTGTAGAGGTAATGCCAGTTTAGTGGCTGAACTCAACGCAGTGCTTTGTCCTGTTACCAGAACGACACAAAAAAAGAACAATATGTAGATAGCGTCTATTGTAAACGCGACCGTTCGCTTCCCACTCGAGAAATAAAGGTTTTGCTCGTCGCTGAGTTCCGCCACTTAACTCATCATGACTTCAAAACTGTGAAGCGAAGCTAAAAGAAAAGTCATTTACTATGCAATTAAATTGGCGGGAAAAATTAATATAGAAAAATTATTATAGCTGTAATAACGTTGACGTTAAAACGAATGTCTGCGCTCAAGCTGTTCTAAACATAAAACAAATTCTTTCACTCGCTTAGGAAAATATAATTTTCTAGACCTTTTTTCTTTATTATTAAATGTGATGTATTTATGATATTAAATTTTGTTTTAATTTACCTTATCAAAAAGTATTTAAGGTACTACCTTTTTCAATTTTTACTAATGTTAAGATATTCCATAAAATAGAAATTGAATAATAAATAATAAATATTTAGATATTTATATAAATCCAAAATTAGAATACCGATCCTATGCCAAAACACACACCGGTCTGTCATAATAATTCAAAGTGAGAAATATAGTAAACCCAATTAAATTATAAATTACGTGTTATTTCACGAACTAAGTATCAGTTGATTTCAGAATATGAATTAACACTTTACGCCTAGAAAACCAACAGACAAGACGACAACTAACTTTCACTTTTAAAATAGACTTACTAAAGTGTGGTTTTAATTCAATTTAATTTTCCGAACCGAACTAAAACCAAAACACTGCCCTTATTATTACCGGGCCGAGGAATAGAAAATAATTCGTTGCACCGACTGGGAATCGAATTTATTACCGACGATCTTGTAATCGGACTTTATGCATCTGCGCTACAACGGTTTCAATATTATTTTCACAACTAAATGAAGACAGTCGTAGCCAAAATGTTGTCAGTGACCATTCCGTACAAAATATTCGTGTTAAACGGCACCAGAATAATCTTGGCCGCTTCTCCTTCTAAATAAATCACAAATATGTTTAAAACTAGTCGCATATTGGTTTTTTATGTTCTCATAAGCTTCACATTTCAGTTTTAGTTTTTTTTTATTGATTCATAAAATACTTTAGTAGTTACAATAAAAGTCTTTGTTGGAGCGCTGTGTTGGTCCGAATTACTAAAATGAATTTTATTAGTCTTTTAGTGTAGTTTAGATTGGTTTAATGTGGTTCGAGTACTTTGGTTCTAAGCAATAAAGTGGGACAAAATTACGATACAGGTCAAAAGTATTAATTCCTTTCCAACTTCTTTGCACTGAGTAGCGTCACTCAAAATGCTTCCGGGTAAAATGGAGAACGGAGTGTCTAACCCTAAGCTCTATTTACCCTACTATATGCTGGATGAATCGTGAAGTTAGAAAACTCGGTGCAAATACGACGATAGTGTGTTCGATTCCCGCTCGAGAGATTGAATTATTTTCACTATATATTTTCTTTGGTAATACGACACAGTGGTTCTCTTTACCAACGTAAATTAATGCAGGATATAGCGTGGAGTTGTGCGGCAAGGGATAAATTATGAAGCAAAAAGAAATGCCACTGTGGAAATCTTCCTTCTTTTAAAATTGGTTAAGACAACTTTTCTCGTGAATAATCAAAGTACTCCAGCAAGAGTGATGTTTGACCTAACGACGATCAACAACCATTAGTTCACAAGTTCTATTCGTCTTTTAAAAATAAATCTTGTAAAGAGTTACATTTATCTTTTCTACTAGCAGCCCGCTCGCGGTTTCACCCGCGTGAACTATGTTATTATTAATTTCTGTCTCCATGACTACGTCCTAGTGACGTCTATGCAAAATTTGAGACTCCTAGCATTTGTAGTAACGTAGTTTCATACAAACTTTCGACCCCAAAAACAACCCCTTAGAAGTCGAATATTGCAAATTCCCGTCTTAGCGAGCACCTACGTCCTATAAGTAACTCCTATGCAAAATTTGAGATTCCTAGCACATGTAGTTTCTGAGATTTCGTGATGAGTGAGTGACCTTTCGATTTTATATATATAGATTTCAAGTTAAACTAGTATTGCTTTTATATTTTATGTGAGAATATAAATACTTGTGCTGAAACTCATTAGAAATCCTTTTAGTTATTACCTATTTAAGAAAAAAATTCAAGCAGCAGAGGGAACTTAGTTTTAAGACTCTTCGTTCCCTACTTTCTGCTCAGTATTTGGGATATGGCGTGTTGAGTTGCGAAACTTAACGCAGTGCATTGTCTATTTACCACTATGAAAATAATATATACCCCATGTGGGCATCGAACGTACAACCGTCGCGATTATAGTGAGACCTTCGTATTTTCATTTAAAACAATTTCTTTATACAATTAATAAATTACACTCATTTGTAGAACGTACATAAGAATATTTTCATATTCCAAACAATAATCTGGAAAATAAGCTTACTTTCTCGAGAGTATGAATACAAACTATATTGACATGCTAATATTGTCCTTGGCTTAAATATCCCGCTTAGCCTCTCCTCTCAAATCTGTTGACAGAAACACTTTAATAAAATACCAGTGATTTTTGTTATTATGTAAATCTAGATGATTTATTATAATAGTGCTGAAATTATATATATAATATTTTATTTGTCGTACTTTAAATTATAACACCACTTGTATTACGATCGCACGTAATACAAATGTTTATTGAAATTTTTATACAAATTTAATACAAATTTTTATCTTTATGCAAAGGCTCTTTTCGTCTTTTTTTAAAATAAGTAAGCTTCATAAAAGTCTAAAAAATAGAACTTTAATCAAAATACAGGTAGAGTCCGTGAGGTCTAAGCTGAATGTTATATTTGTGTTAGTGTTCATTCTATGTTCTACATTAAATGGTCACTCACACAAATGCAAAGCTTAGCGTATGCCTCGCCAACCGTTTGTAAAAAGGAAAATGAACTGCAATTGCATCTTCCATGCATAAAACAAAATTCTTGAGACCCAAAATAATAGAATTCTTCTTATATAGACATTGCGAGGTCTGAATAAAATATGTTAAGCATAAAGCTAATCCCTATATATAAAATAATCGTACAAACACTTAGCCTTTCCTCGTTTTATATCATTATTGGTTTTCACGAGTATGTAATCACGATCGTGAGTTAGCTTCTTCTAAGCTAAAATTTTACAGGAACATATTACACCATGTTAAAGTCTGTCTTAGCTCAGTGGGGCAGAACATACGATGTTTGTCACTTAGGTCCCTATTTCTTCCGAATGAGGAGTTGAGTTCTGTTATTCACAAATTTTTATGTTAAATCAGGAGTTGCGGGGTTAAACTCTGCAACTGACCTTTCTCATGTGACATGTGACAGGTGTATGTGAAAACTCATATATGCATCAAAAGGCTACTTTATTCTTAAGACTAAAGTAATTATTGGGAAGTAATTTATCTATATATATAAAATCTAAAGGTCACTCACTCATCACGAAATCTCAGAAACTACGAGTGCTAGGAGTATCTCAAATTTTGCATATAATAATTTTGCATGGAGTTACTTATAGGACGTAGGTGCTCGCTAAGACGGGAATTTGCAATATTCGACTTCTAAGGGGTTGCTTTTGGGGTCGAAAGTTTGTATGAAACTTCGTTACTACAAATGCTAGGAGTCTCAAATTTTGCATAGACGTCACTAGGACGTAGTCATGGAGAGAGAAATTAATAATAACATAGTTCACGCAAGTGTTACCGCGAGCGGGCCGCTAGTCCTTTATATTACTAACCTATTAAGAGTATTTAAAATTATTTGTGTAAAACTAATAATTATATAAACAAATACTGAAAGATGAAATACCTATACAAAAACAACATTGAATAAAAAAAAATATTGTGAGAATTCTGTCCACAAACAGAAAAAAAATTATAATAACGGAATTATTATTTTTATATATTAGACATCGTTAAAGAGTAAAAAAAAATATTTTCAAGAAGGAAAAGGAAACGAAGCGACTGCGGCCTATTAATTCCGCCCTTGAACTGGATTTCGATCCACAATCATTAGGGACGTGGTTAGCCGAACTACCACAAAAGGCACTCAAATTAGGTAGCGTTTAGATGTAGCATTGGTAACGAGTGCCTTAACGAATATCTTCTGTTAAAACCTATATATTTTGGAAAATAATAGTAGAGCCACTTAAAGGATAATCATCGCATAGGATGGAATGGGTTCAAATATCGATAAAAAATATTACTTATATTTGAAATATTTATCTCTTGGGATTTGTTTAATGTTAAAAATAAGCAAATAATTTAAACTAAGTTTTAAGGTTGTACATAGTGCAATAAAGAATATTATATATTTTATAATCGATGTTTAACATTTTAAGCACGCATATTAAACATGATTCAGCTTTAGTTAAACAGACTAAAATAAATAAGGCAACTAGCTGAAAAGACTCTCAATTATATTAACTTGTTTACTCCCCACGGAATACTGTAACAAAGTATCGTATAAATGGTAAATAAAAGCTGAGTTTTTTTGTATTACAATATAGTAAAGCTAATGATGACCTTATTAAAATAATAGAGTCACAAAGGTTCAGTAAATTTAGTAGTTTTATTTTAATAGACTTAAAAATGTTTTCGTTGCAAGTGGAGATGGATAGAGTGATTAAGTTCTTTCTAAGTGATAATTGCATAAAAAACTAATTTAGAAATTTAGTTGCACAACTTAATATCACTGAGAAAATGTGAATAATTGTAGATGTTATTTAAATATTTTGGAAGTAAATTTTGGTAGTACTATTATTTTTATCAGCTTTACTCCTGTCCTACATAAAGCAGACAGAGAAAATAGTGTCATGAATTCTGTTTTTCATTTTCTGCCTAAATTCAAGACATTATTTGTTAAAGAACGATGTAATAAATATTATTTATTCCCCCAAATAGGGAACCTACAACTATGGTAAGAAGCTGTCCCACTGGCCACTGTGACCTCTATGGTATTAATTTTGATTTATCCATTTTAACCTACAATTCTTCTCTCAAGCTCAACTCTCAACAATAAATATAAATCCAAAATATATTTAGTTTGAGGGTTAAATATATACTTCATTTTCGTAAGAGAACTGTCTGGTCTGTTTAAAAGGTGTTAGTGTTATAAATAGTCAAGTATATTTGAACGGAACTCCGGCGTTTTGGCTAGGAAGAAGTTTTATTTATAGTACAGTTTACTATCAACATTTTAATGGACTGTTTTCGTCTATCTGAGTTTTTTTGCTGTGAAAGCTTATTTTGAATGGCCAGTATATGAAACATATTTTGAAATAATTTTAAAGAATATTTTGACCAACTTACTAAATAGAGCTTTTCTTTAGAGAGAGTTTTTTCTTTTTGAGATTTTCTTATATATTTTTTTTCTTTAACTTTAATTTTGCAATGTATCTCTCTAGGTTGCACCTAGTGTTAAGCCGCTCCGTTCCCAATATGACACTTCCGTTCCTTACATTCCGCTAGATACAAATCTTTGATTTTGTAATGGCATGTTGTATTCATAATTTTGTACGTTTTCCCGCCAAAACGGAAAGTAACGAAGTACGGCTTTTTCTTATAGTCCACGCAGACGAAGCCAGGAGCGTAACACTAGTCAAATATACAACCATACATAATGTGCCACCTTTTTCACAATTCTCATACACAATGATTCATTATTCTATGACGAATTTATAATTCTTATGATAAATATAATACGCGAACCACAAAACATGCAAAGCTAGCATTAAGCTTATCTTTGGTCGCGCATTTCAAAAACCTATTATTTCAAAATTCCAAAAACATATTTATTTACTTAATGATTAACAACCATATATTATTTGCTTATATTTTTTTATTTCTTTATATAGAACCCAACGCCGCTCTTTGCCTGGTTACCAGAGCGACGAAATTATATTTTTCACTTCCTCGAGTGGAAATCAAACCCACAGCTAGCTTTCCAAACCACACAAAAATGTAAATAATATATTACAGTAAAGGCTTTTAAAAGTAAATGGATCTATTTTCATAAGTTTCATTACAGTATCGCGGTAAGCAGAGTACTAAAAGTGACAGGTGAAGGTTACGTGACTTACTTTTGATAATATTTGCATACATTTTATATCAAAAGTGATTTCTATTATAAATATTCTTAGATTGAGGCCAGGCGTGGGGCAGGTGCACAACTGTGCGACTGTAAATATATATTAAGGAGTATATATTATAGTTGTTGTTGGGTTGTGGGTTCGATTCCCACTGGAGGAAATAAAATATTCAAGATTTTCATATCCTCGCTCTGGTGATGATGTAAAGCTAGGTTGTTTAGCGCTGGTCGCAGATACATTGGGTTGCAAAAAAATTATTGACGTGAATTAATATGGCCTATAGCTTTCATCTATGTCTAGAACTATTCAGCATAAAATTTTATTTATTATTTTAAATAATAAACTTCTTTAGGGAAACCTCGGAAAACTTCTTTAGGAAAATTCTTATATAGGAGATTAAATTTCTTTTTTTAAATGTTCATGTCCCATTTACATAGAGCATTTAGAACAGCACTTTCTGACAAGTGTTCCAAATTTTTTAAAAGCGCGTAAAAACGTATATACGCGATAAAGAAATATGGTAAGGTAGACAGAGTGTTGAGGCATATTATTCTCTGCTGTTATTTCGCGTTCGCTCTGCGAAACCCAACGCCGCACTTTGTCTTGACACAACAGAAAAGAGATAATGGAGAAAGTAAATTTATACAAATCCATTTTTGCGAAGGAAATTATTTTTCACAGTGATTAATTATTATTGTTTTCCAGTATGCCTATTCATCTATCAGCTCTATCTATATGTTTGTATGTACGTTGAACATAAACCGCGATAAGCCCCATATAAAATGTACCTACAAGTGGAATCACCGGGCAATACCTATAAAGCTCTCCTAATACGTTACCTAGAAATCTCTTGAGTATCGCGAAATATATATTAGAAGTGAAGTCGATTTCCAAGTAAGATAAGATGAAAAACCACAAAAACTATTTGTAATTAAACTATTTTGCGTTTCTAAAAAATCTTTGTATATATTATTTTATATATTAATTCAATTCAAATTTGAAAAATAGATTTCTTTTGAATGTTATAACATTTATTTTAAAAAAGGTAATATTTAAATATTACCTTTTTTAAAATCAATTTTTCATGAATTAATATATAAAATAATATAAATATACAAAGATTTTTTAGAAACGCAAAATAGTTTAATTACAAATAGTTTTTGTTATAATTTTAATTATTTATTGAATGTGAAAGTAGGCATTGGGTTTTTTTTAAATTTAAATATAAGGAAATTTAATTGTATACATGGCTTAATTATATTTTAAGGTGACAAGAAAAGCGAACGAAGCGTATAGAGGGAGCCATACATGGTTTTGCATTGCAAATTGCTCTGAATCGTATTATACATATAAGGGGCTCTTCCGCGGCTTCTCTTGCTTGTACTATATTAATATTTATTTAATTTAACTCGCAAAAAATGTCGTATTTAATCCTAAAATGTTTTAAAAAAATAAATCTCGATCTTTCTGTGGTATTCCCGAACATAGAGAAAACAAAGAGAAGCGGTGCGCGGGAAACGGGGTGCCTTTACTAGAGTAAAAGTAACCTAGGGGTTACTTCGGCATATCCTACCAGCAATATAATTTATAATTGCTACTGCACTTATATAAAAAAAATGCATTCAAACGAGCACATTAAAACCGTTCACGTTCAGAGAAACGGTTCGCACTTGCTCTGTACTCCATATTTCTGTTCCTTTGAAATATATGCTGAACTTATTAAAAATATTTTCTTGAAATAGTTAGCGAGCAGTAATTTATTTTATAATTTGAAATGGTATAACGCCTTTCCTTGTTGTGAAAGCGTACTACGGATATATTTAAAAATATATATATATATTTTGTATTTAATGAAAATCGTTTCGTAGTCTGGTTATAAAAAGTTTGAAGTTGGAAACATAGGAGCTTATCATTGCCATATTGCCTGCCCTACATCAAGTAGAAATCTCTGCAAAAAATACATGTACCTCCTTACCTTTTATTTTGAATAATATATTTTTTCCCCTTATAAATTTAAAAAATACCTTTATAATTTACATAATTTTAGTACCAAATAAGGAAACGACCGTGCAAATTTCCTTTTCAAATTCACAAAACACAATCTCAAGAGGTGAAACCACAGACAAAGAAGCTGGGGGGAGGTACGTGACTTGATCTCTTGATAGATAGTGCCGGTAACAAGATAATACAGGTGCCGTTGCCGCTTCGGCAAGCTTTTAAATAGATCGAGCAAATATACTTTCATTAGATTTTTATGTAGCCATACTATCTGTGGTTTCAATTTGCATTTGGGGGAGTGGTTTTTTTAATTTATTTTTATGCGGTGCGACGCGGCGTTGAGTTTCGCTACACGATGTCTTGTATTTGGGCAAAAACAGAGGGTCTTGTGACAAAATTATCTTTAAGTATCCCGATATAGGAGAAAAATGTGAAACGAGTAGCTGTAAATTGTAGGAAGTTTGTTCTAGACAACAAAATTATAGACATTTTAAATAGATCTTCTACATAATTATATAAAGAGTGTATTTATATTATCATATAGGTTAATATTTTATAATATTTTTTATTAATTTATTAATATTTTAAAACTTAACCATCAGTTAAAATTGTTAGTCTTGAAACAACTTTTGAAAATGCCTGTAATTGCAAAGATATGAAAATGACAAGAAGATTGTAGTTCTAAAACCACCAGAAAACTCATATCCAGCGACATTATTTGTTAAAAATACAATCGCATGCATTATCACAATGACGCAAATGAACCAAAAATATCACTTTTGTACAACTACATTATTTTAAATCCGACCCTGACGATCTAATTCTGTATGAGACTCTCAATAAATATATACTTCTTTTTGTTTTTGAGTCAGTGGAAAAAAAAGTAATTTCAGTCGTCATCCCACATAGCAAGCTAGGCAGAGAAAACCTAAATGTTAAATTATTTTCCTGTTCCTTCCCTGTTCAGTTTCCTGTCAATTTTCAAGAAATTGTGTGTTAAGTAGCGGAAATGGACGCCGCGGTTTGCATTGTTATCAGATCGAGGAAATTAAAATAGTTCATACAACCCAAAACCACTGCGCTTACGCATTGAGGCTGCACCACGATGAACTCACGGCCAAGCCAGTTGAAGAGATTTTAAAAAAATACTATTTACATTTGTCTATAGATTAAAGATACATTATACATGTAGAGGGTTTTTATAACTTGAATTGACTTTAAGTCGATGACCGAATTCTTCATATTTTAATTGCTGAAGAAATGTTTCTTTACTACAGTAGATAATTAAGCAACTTTACGAAAGATATAAAATCGACTTAACTTGACATAGGCAATGAAAAATATGAAGACTTCAGCGATAACTGGAGCTCGGACAAGGCTAAAGCGTTAACTCTACAAAAGTTATTTAAAAATTTCTGTTATGTGATAAATATGTTAAGACATAAGAAGCTTAAGTCGAGCTTTTATGCCATTATTTGCGGTAAGATAAGAAAGTCTACCAAAAAGTATATTTTATATAAATAACATATATATATTACTTGCGTTTTTTGTATTATTCTATTATATACATACTCGTACATATTTATAGTAAGTTATAAATGACCTAAAATAAAGTAAAAGTTAAGTACCTATATTTATATGATTTTAAACTATGTTATTATTAAATAATCAAAAATATTTCTATCTAAAAATATCACCTAAGCCTAATTAGAAGGTTTTAAGCCTTAAACCCTGACCTCGCAACCGTTAATCAAGATCGACATCGGCGATACAGTGACCAGTTCACTGCTCACCCAGTAGTCAGTAATAGTGCGATCGTCTGCGGTGCGGACGCACGCGACGTGTCTTAAGCCTAAACTCGTACGTAAATAAAAAAATATGATTGTCTTTGCTTTTCATTAAAAAATCAAATTTCATGTGCTGTCAAAAATGGCGGGAAAATAAAAATGTGGATAAATGGATAAATGAATGCGTGAAAGTGTCAATTGTTATTTGTTTTGTGTTTTAGTGAATTTTGTGATTGATGGTAATGTATTTGTATATTGTTAAACGCAAGATGATCAGAATAATAATATTTTTTTTGTTTATTATAATAATTGGTGAAATAATAAAAATTACATAAATTTTAATTTTTTATAACGTAAAACCGGTTAATAGGAAATAATTTTTACCTTAGAGAGATTGACATGCGAATGCTATAAAATACACATAATTATGATATATTTTCCATTTTCAAGGTTTTTCTCATATGGCGGGATAGTCAGAAGGAACCTCGTGTTAAGAAACTCCGTTCCCCTCTTTCCACCCTATTTTCAAGACATTTCGCGTTAAATTGCTTCTAAATTCTTTCCCTAGAAAGCGGTGGAACTTTACCAGAACAGGGTAAATAAAAATAATTTAAATATTTCATTCCCTCGAGTAGGAATCGAACCCACCAACAGTCGCACGTTTATGCTCCTGTGGTTTGGCTGCGGCCACGACTTCTTGTATGAGGATCGAACCCACAACAATCACGTTTTCATAAAAACACTATCTCAGCTGTGACAGTGGCCTCTCGAAGAAAATTTAACTAAATAATTGAAGTTACATTTCTTTTATATAATCTACATCAAATAAGCTAATTTATTTGGAATTGAACATATTTACATACATATGTCAATACCAAATTAATCCAACTATCAATTATAAACCACTTGAAAGTTTCCCAGAATTTTAATTAAGCCAATACTAAATACGCGAACATCGTACAGCAAATTTGATAAGCCAGACTCTATTTGGAAACGAAGTTATCGTCGTCATAAATATTTTTTATATATTTTACGATATATCTTATATTTAATATTTTTAAGGGGAAATAATACTCTGTAGAAATATTATACTTGAGTTTCATTTTACCTAACATTCCGTTCTAATACCATTCAGTAATTTCAAAACCCTGTGTTGAGTTTTGTCACTACGCATGTCTCGAAATGTAGAGTAATATGGAAAGGAATATCACTACATATATTGCTTCTGATAGCCCGAAAAAATACATGAAGAAAAAAATATAGTCAACAAAATTCCCAAACGGCGTTAAATTTGCCACCTGTCTTATCATGTCTTGCCAATCGAACAAGTAGAGAACGCAGTAACACTAGGTTCACTTTCTGTCCTGCTAATGACTTCTATATACTAAAAAAGGCTATTACATCTGTTATTACAGTTGTTTTGTTATTAGATATATTTATACTTCAATCCATTTATGTAGTTACTAAAATACCACAAATAACTGAAATCGTTAAAGCTTTTACGATACCATGAAAATTTATAAGAGCATTAAAATTTTTACCATTTATGAAGGAAAGAGCGATACTGAAGTTTATACTCATACATCCTCACATGTTTATTGTGGTAAATATATAAGGAAGTAAAGTGCACCATGTGACTGCAAGCGGGAAAATGAATTACTTCTTACTCTACTATAATTGCTTTCATTTTCTCGCTCTGGTAACAAGGAGTTTCTCCACTTGATATGTAATGTGGAAATCGGGCGGGCTCAGAAATTGGGCGGGAAATGGGTAACAGAGTGTCCAAACATTATATGCGGGATACAACTAGAAGCTAAATAAATTAAAGTCATTTTGTAAATATTTAATGATAGTTGAATAAATATATGAAAACTAACATGAAATGACATTTCAATATCATTCATTTCATCGCCATCCATTACTATCGTTTTTATAATCTTGCTATGAAGCCTTATCTGTAGATAAGGCCTCTTAATCCATGATGTTATTTATTGGGAGGCGGAAACTATCATTTTCGAAGCAAAGGCTTAGCACATGTATTTTCTATGAAAACAATAGGCTATTTAGAAATAATAAGTTCCATTTTAAGTAAAAAGAATTTAGAGAAATCTGTTTATGATTGTACCTACATATATTCCAATTGCCTGTATTTACAGCACTTCTATCTTTCCCTTTCTAATCAAACTAAGTGAAGCCTGCGCTGTACTATACAATTCGTCTTTAAGATGGAAAGGAGAGAGTTGTGTGTATGATTCTAAGAGAAATGAGTGATTTAGTAAGATTTTTTCTCCTTGCGGTCATGTGATGCAAAATATGTAAAAATATGTGAATGTAAAAAAATGTGTAGTATACAGAGTTTCACATTTTAAGTTCATAAAAGTATGTATACTTAAAAATCTTATTGCAGCCGACCAAAATATAGCCTACGCTCACCGTTCAATTCGTCACACCATTTTAGTTCGTACATTACAACGGAATAAATGAGGCATACAAATGCCACAGACAATTCTTCTGCTTTATATTCGACTTTTATATGTCCTTTTCACAATATAATAGAAACGGTAGCACAGTGTGACTGTAAATGAGATGATTGTGGGTTTGTTCCATTCAGGGGATCGAATTATTTTCATTTTCTCTCACTACGGGATACAGCGTGAATCTCAATATCTCGTATTAAAATCGTAAAATTATTATTGCAAAGAGGTTAGACGTTAGGTATTGAAAATAAATATAGATTTTTCAGTTTTTTCAATTTTTAGCTCTACGCTCAATCCCGCGCACAACGGGATAGGCAAAGGAAACTATGTATATTACTACTGTAAGCCAAAATTTTTAATTAAGTTTTTTACACTAAACACTTTTCATGGAAAAAAATTATATACCTTTTCCAGGTTGCTGTACCTAAGTCGTATATCACATAAAAAATCTAATTTTCCTGTCACCGGCTTTTCTACTCAAGCCGCTGTTATAACGAAATTGCGAACGATCAGCGAATATTATAGTATTATATTACAACCACAATATAATATGGAATTATAAGTCTATTATACACGTCTGAAGTAAAAAGATGCCGACCATAGATTAAAGAAACTAGTTAAAATGATAGTGCCCTGAGTAAAGAGGTATGTTTATAGACTGTCTTTTAACTAAGAATCGAATCGAGAAACGTAAAATCTATTTGCTATAATTGTATACTCGTTATCCATGTACACATATTAATGGTTTTTATGTCTATAACTTATAATAAACTTGCGATGCAAAAACATTGCTTAGTAACGTAGCACTGGGTTCTACGAAATCGCGATTCTTTTGTTATTGCTACGCGTCGCGTCGCCTACTCACATACTGCTTTATACGTATGTATAGTATTCCATTTTAAATTTAGACAACTCTCAGATTTACCAGTTAAAATCCCGCAATTTACAATGTAGTATAATATTAAAAAAAGATATTAATATTCAAACTACATGATCAAATTGAGATTTTTTGAGACATTCACGGCGAGACATTCACGGACTTCTGAAATATGTCATTCATGACACGTGAAAGCTAGGTTATTATAAATTATCTTCAAAAATAATTAAATGACAATTTTATCACCCGACTGCGGCTAAGCCTATATGGACAATATGTTTTAGTGATTTTTAGTATATATGTATGTCCGTTCCTTTGTTCTCTCGTAATTGATAAACTAATGAACCGATTTTGATAAATGATACGTCGATGGATTTTTCTTGATGGCGCGAGTATTACTGATTTAATTAGATTATGCAGTCGGGTTTGTTGTTTTGTATATAACTCATTTGTTATAAAAAGTCGTTCCAAAAGTTAAAAGTACAGACACGACGTGTAGACATAAGTGTCTATTAAAGTTTTACAATCACTTATTCACAAAGGCAAATCGATAGTTTCCAATGAAGTGACATTTGATCGGCCGATATTATTTCTGTAAAAGTTATATAATATATGAAACCTTAATTTTTGCATGGTTTTGTATTCTACATATTATACAAATTAACAACAGTTTTAATATAATTTGAGTGCTAGTAATTTATTTGATTTTCTTAAATTATATTAATCATTGTATTACTATTACGTTTAGATTTAGTATCAATG